>JAODUI010000032.1:5303684-5332507 GCA_027563995.1 Papilio gigon | reverse complement strand
ATGGTTAAAAAATTTTACAATTGTAAAATTAATAGGTCTATAAGTTGCCTTGACTAGTCAACACTAACAATATGACTACGTCTTGCACTGTTGAGACAAGCCCCAAACAGAGCGATGTGACAGTTCATAGAAGACACTACAGGATGACCAGTAACAAAAACACTGCCAGTATTATATGAACTTTTCGCATAATTTTTTTTTCTCATATTTTCGTCCATGAGAGTTATGACTCTATTTTTTTATATTGTGTTGCGACAGTGGAAACCTTTTATAACAGTTTTAATGTCAAAAAAATTAGACTTTTAAAGTGTTTTTATCAGATCCTATGTCTTGTAATATTCATTTATAGATTAAATTAAAATAATTTAGAGTTTAATGACATAGAAATAAATTAAATAAAAACTACTAAGAAGCCGCATTTTAAATGTGAAAACAATAAATGGATTATACTTTAATGTATTTGAATTTAAAATTACAATTTGGATTTTTGCTTTTAACCATTGTAAATATTTATTTAAAAAAAATATGGTACTAAATGTAACTGGCCACTGAAAAATTATAAAAAAAAAAGTTACATCTTAAAATTGCTAATTAAAGAAATAGCAATTATGGTATAGTTGTGTAAAGTCTTCATGTTCCGTCATTTAGTCAATCGACTGCCCAACAAAGCGAATCGCCCCAACAAGAAATAAATATACGCTTCTCATAATCCTCTGTTCAGTTTACGTCATTTCCTACGAGCTTATTGTACGTTATAACTTGTTTTTTTTAATAGTAACATTTTTTATTCATTTACTAACATTTTTATTAACACTGTAACTAATCTCCAGGCTTGCGCTACGTTACAATAGTCGAATGGCGGGATTCGAACCTTTGACCGCATGATCAGAAATGCCTGCACTTAACCATTACGCTATTGGCGCTTAATATTATGGTTCCAACATGCCAATCAATTAGTGTTCAATATTCAATTTAAAATAATGATATCTAAGCGACAAAAATAAAACAAATGAAACTTTAAAGGTGATTGGCAATTGTTTCTTGCAAATTCATACATTTTAATAATACATAATGAAATAAGGTAAATTCAAGTAATAACGATATGAATTATTACATCAGCTTCCTACCTGGTCGCTTTAGTCGCAGGGCATTTGTTAGAGAAACCGGATCTTAGATGTATCATAAAAAGCATCTTGCCTAGATCCAGCAGTTAATATGAAATAAATTATTACAATTATTAGAAACAAAATAGTTCGATTTCCATCCGCCTTTCTATCCGCAAGGCCAAGGATACTCTTGGAAATCGCTGGACCGATTATTCAGGAAAATTATTGGAAAGCAGTTTTTTGTATGAGATAGTAACTAACCTAGGTTTTTTTATCCCCAAGCTGACGAAGCAGTAGGCAAGAGATATTTCTGTAAGCCATGATTCACGTAAAGAGGTAAAATTGACAAAGACCTCGGCGGCGTCACTGAATAATAAGCAAAGATTGAGATCTAACAAACAGGGTGATGTGAAATAAGACAAATATGGCGGTGCGCATGAGTGGAATTCAAAATGGACGCCCACGCTCTTGTAAATCCTTGGTACTGCACGCCTTGAACTACTTTAGTTAGACAATTCCTGGAGTACAATTGTGATTATCCAAGGTTTAATATAATTTTAATTTCCTTGAATGTAACTTTTCTTTATTATCTCTTATTACTCTAATTGTTTTTTTTATTGTTATTAAATGGACCGTTTGCGTGAAAAAGTGTAAGAAATATCTACTCTTGTTGAGATGTAATACTATAATCATGACAAGATAAAGAATAATTCGTTGGAAACAATCATTATCATCATCATATCAGCCACATGTCACTAGAAACAATATTATGAGCAAATATTTAACAACAGGAGTAACATTTTTTTTTAAATCAATTATATTATTTTATATACGTCAAATGATTTAATTTGTAACTAAAACAAATGCATCTTGTATTAATAGTTAGTTCGAAAACATTAGCGATGAATTCGAATCCACGATCTTATGTTTCGTTATCCGTCCGAATTTAACCATCGAGCTGTAGGCGTTTCAAAAAAGTATTTTTTTACTTATTCGGTTCAAATCCTACTAAGTGATAGAAATTAATATTTTGAATTGAATCAATACCATAGTAAAAATATATTTGACAACAGTAATAATGAAGATCTCGTATCTAAAGAATAAATGTGTGTAAATGTTAGACCTCATACACTAACAATATATAGAAAATGTTTCTTTAAACTAAACTTCACCCGTGTTAAAGTCGTAATAGAGTTATGTTCTTCCGTGCCCAATATACCGTGAGAGCAGGAAAACATTGGAATTTGAACCTTGATTCTATTCCATTAAAGAGCAAAATATATGCAAGCTTCTTTCTCTTGGTTACAATATTAAAAAAATAACATAACAATATTTTTCTAACAAGCTTGTAAATTACATCAAAATGTTAATACTTGGGATTAGCTATAGGTCAGCTCTGAGAATTATTATACTTAGGTACTATACAATTTGCAAAATTTCATATGTATTTTGTAAAAAGAATATTATACAATGTAATTTAACTATTTTGATTACATAGATTATAGAAATATATACTCGTAACGTATTAATTTGTATATAATAAAACTTAATAACGTTTCTTACGCAAATAATACGTACCTATATACGTTTTTATTTTTAAATAATAATTTATTATATTATTTACATGTTCGTACAAATGAATATTTTATATTTACAATAATATTCAAATGTTAAGGTAGGTAAATAATGGTTGCATTACAAAGCAGTCAGTGAGGAATGCTGACATATCTATTTGTTGTATGCCTTCTACTTCTACAGTGGTAATATTTTTTTTTTATATTGAGAAAGTACTACAGTTACTCATAATAAGACGTTTGACTTAATATTTAAGTATTTAATAATTGATTGAACTCAATTTTCCACAACAAATAACTTGTTGTTCATTGTAAAATTATCAAGAGAACTTAGTGGCGTCAAGTAATATATAGAATTTACTTTAACTTATTCATCGCAGTTCAAAACTTTATTTACTTAATGTTTACATTCTTGTTAAAAAAAAAAAGTTACAACTTTAACAATGTGAGTAGCGTTAGAATGAACAGTTTGCGCTTGTTCTAAATAGATTAGCAACTTTATCAGTTAGGGAAGATCGTTTGGATATTCGACCCGCGTAAAAGTTTGTCCGCCAAACGAAAGTTGCGGAATTGGGCCCGAGCGGGCCGGCTCGGGCGCCGTAAATCGGCAATAAACTCACCTTAAACCGGCCGGTTGTTCACCGACGGCGAGCAGAGTCGCGCCATAGCATGCCTCACAACAACTCACAGAGTCAGTTCACTCGGCCGAGTCACGTGTCAACGTTTTAGCGGCGGCATGAGCGCAATACTAAGCGCGCAGTGGCGGCGCACGTGGCGGCGCCAGGTGGTGGCAAGCGCGATGCAAGTCGCGTTGTTTACGGCGGTGCCTGGTAGGTTACGCAACGCGTTGTCGCCGTGACGCGCGTCACTCGAGTGCCGGCCGATGCTTTACGAGCGACGCCTCCCCCCACGAGCCACGAGCGCCGCGACGCCGCACTAAATCTGCGACTCGCCGAGCGACACCCGACCCCCTTTAATCCGACACCATTGACGTACAAAGACAACGTTAATCGTTGCGATTAATTGAACGGTTCGGCTGCAGCGCGACGGGATCGTATCGCAGTGGCCGTCCGAGCCGTCCGAGCGCGCGAGCCGTGCGAGCCCGCCGAGTGCGGCCTCGTAAAGTTTCTTCGTGTATCGTGCGATGCACCAGACGTTGATAGCGCTACGCGCGCTTCGAACGTTGCTCCACTTCGCCTTTACTAACTTTGTTCGAGACGGTTTCGAATAAACCACATTTTTTTTTAAACTACGGGAAACTTTTCCTGTCATCGTATTTTTCGCCAACCTTTACACCAACGAACGATCAAAGAAAAAAATGTTTTATATATTTTTTTTTAGGATTTATCAGAAAACATTTACTTAGCTAACTAGTTGTATAAACTGTAAAGTGTAGATTCCCCAAATATTAATTCAGAGCCAAAAATATAGTTATGGTGTAAATTACAAAAAGAACATGATGCCATTCATCATAAAAGGCATTTTAAAAGATACTATGTAAAGGCTAAATTTCAGGTCAGAAGATTTTAGAAATCATCAGAGAAGTTCTGACTTAAAGTAATTATTTCTAGCTCTACTTCTAGATTTGAGTACTAAGCGAACTGCGCTCTGTTGCGATACATGACTTCTTGAACCATATTCTATTCAACAATTACTTTTCAAATGTTAGCGTATAAAACGTTTTTAAGGTCCATACGTTGTCCATGAATGATGCAGAAACATAATTTGAGGCATTTTTCATTCCATTACTTTGATTAATTCTCAGCTTAGGTCCTGGTAAGAGCTCGGATGCGTTCCACTGAAGATCCTGTTGCCCCGTCAGTTGCACTAGAGGATGGCGATCGAGGGGTTCTGTAGTAGAAAAATCGCACGTGATCCTCTTCCACCCTAGGCAGGCATTAGATTTTGGTTTCCCCGCCGAAACCAAAATTGAAAGATCCAACATCCGTTCCCAAGGCCACACAAAAAAGAGATATTCCTATTTAATTTATTCTACGAAACAGTAATATCGAAAAATTGGATTAATGTCATTAAATAAAAGTAATTTCAACTTTAGTACAGAAAATTATTATATCTTTAGATTCAAGTACAAAATTTTGGGTTAACGAAAATAAACAAAAGTTTTTTTCCACAACACCTTTACAAATGCGACCAATCTCTTTGGGATAACAACATGAAATAAAGGATCACTCAAAGAGCAGATGACAACTAACCAATGGTATAACTCGCAGAGCCGCCATCTTTTCATCCCCACTCCGCACAAACTGTCATCTCAGGGAGACGAATGAAACTGGAGAGCACAATGCACATTCGGCCATGATCTGTTAAATACGTCTTAGATAAAGAATTTCCAACCGTCTTTTATTTTAATTTACTTTTTCTAGAAGTCGATGAAACTTTTTTTTTTAAATAAAATATGAAGAAATAACAGAAAGTACGAACCTAAAAGGTTAGTTGTAATTTTCATTTATTTTTTGTAAAAAGTGATGTATGAAAAATTAGTTCCAGTTAAAATATAAAAGTACTATAATAATTTAGTAATGAATCTAGGGATCATTAAAGATTGTCAACAAAATACATATATACATCGTCTAAGTTAAGTAAAGATCAATGATTGTGTGTACATGAAGTTTGATGCAAAAATAAATTATTTGAATACGACGTAAATTTAGTTAATGATTTAATCGTTCCTTAAAGCATTAAAAGTAATTGTTGATTCATAATACTGTTGTGATTATAGCAACGCATGTAAAATTTAATCTTTTTAATTTAAATAGAAAAAAATCTTATACTAACATGAGTATTAAGAATAACATTAATTCACATTTACACTATTACCACAGATACACACGTACTGGTAATAACAACAATACAGGCATTTGAGATAAAAAAAAAATGGTAACTATGTTTAGTTAAAGCATAACATTCTAAAATTAATCATAAGATAGCAAAAACTATTAACTTGAACATAAATACTAATGAAGCATTAATATCAATATCTAAGTCGCCGGCGCGGAGTGGGCCTGCGACGTTGTGTGAGACGGCCTGCGCCCTCAAAGTAATCGTAATCCCACCGAAAAGCCCGCGATGGGCTCGAAACTAGTCGGCGCTGACAGCGGACTTAGTTATTGAGTATAGGTAGGCTTTATTACATTTAGTTTACGAAAATATTGTCTAAATTGTCCAGTGAGTAGGGATCAAATATTAATTTTTATTTATACAGAAAAGGTTTGAAGATGAATTCTCGGTCATCCGTTCGTAATACGCGCAAGTGTCAATGTTTGTATTAAAATATGAAAATTAACCTAGTAGATGTAATTTATTTTAAAAGTATTCTCAAAAGTAGAGCAACATTCACAGCGATGCCACAGCACATTTCGTCCGCCACATTCCTGAGCGCGTTTAAAGCATGCTCTAAACAGCTGATTTCCCGATATACTCCCGTCTCCTTTATCGCGCAGTAAAACGGGCAATAAAACAGAGAAAACTATACTTTATGCGCTCCCACTGGAATTGCGCGGACGACGAGCGTAACCTACATGCGGCCATTTCCAGATTTACGATCTGGGAATTGTGTGTTAGAGAGGGACGAAGACATGCACCGCTGGCTGGTGGCGCGCGCGATTGTAGCGGGCCGGTGACGCCGCTAGGACAAGGCTGCATAGTACATCGAAATTTGAAGAACCTGCATGCAAGAGACACTATATGTTAACCTCACGACATATGTATATAAAATAGCTGCATTCATATCTCTAGAAAAGTGTTTGAATATAAGTACAAATAAATTAAAATAAGTTAACAAGTGGAAGTGATTGATCTGTTGTTTTTATTTGTACTATTTCGTTAAATTGCAACTAGCTCATTTCTTTCCTTGTGTGCGTGTTAAACTATTCGCATGGGGGCGATAAAGATATAGCTTTCCCTTTTGTTTGTCTGAGTTATAGGTGTGTTAGAGTGAGAAGTCGTAAATCGCATGATGCGGACCGAAGTGACATGTTTATGGGCGTAGACGCGGCGCGCGCGGCAATGGGCTGGGAGCGGCAGTCGAGAGCATGGCGCCGTAGGACGCGGGCCAATATTAATTTGAGATATTAAATTTGAATTACAAAGTTTATTAAAACAAATTACAGATGAATTATTTTTTTTTACGACATATTTTTTAATTACAATTTTCGAACAGATAAATAAAAAAAAATTAAAACAAAAAAATCAAGTTCTTTTTATTTCTACACATTTGATTTTTTCTTTGCATATATCTTATAATTATTTCGTTCAATAACAGAATAAAAAAAAAATACTTTTTTATCAACAAGTTTTTATAGGCAAATATACAAATGGTATAACGTTTTCAAGTACTTTTCAACATGAAAAAAATATAAAAAAGTGTAGATTACTATATTCTTTATAGTATCAAATTAAATCAACTGAATCTCTTTACCTTATTAATCTACTCCATAGAGTAGAACAAGGCAATAGGAATCATAAACACGCGATTCATTCAGTACGTCATTCTACAGGTGGCAAATTACGCGCAAATCCAATAAATTAGGTCGGAGCGCCTCTCGGAATCTGCTGTTAGTGAAATGTCCGTAAGTCATTTTACGAGCTAACTTCGAAGTGGGTACGAGCAGATGTAAAGGGACCTTTTTTTAAATTAAACGCGGCCCTTTGTTGAGTTCGTTTTATATCGCTAATAATATTTTAGATGATGAAAATTAATATTATATAAATTAACACAAAAATTTTATAAGACATTTCACAATACTTATTAAAACATCTTAAATCACGTGCAAATCGGTGTCAGTACCGGGTTCACTCAGTGAGCGACGGGCTGCGAACGTGCTGTAGTACCAATCCCACTCACCCTGAAGAAGAGCTCCCGATGGGCTTGAAACTAGTCGGTACCGACACCGATTTGCACTTGAGTTAAGCCGTTTTTATAAGTAGTATAAATTAATACTAATAAATAATTTTTATTTAGTACACTTTGTTTAATTTTAGTGCACATTTACGCATAGTTAATGATCTTGTAAGAACCATAACATATGGTAGTCCGTTTAATTGATTTCAGTTATTAGATTTAAAAAAATGTCAGTTTTAGCTACTAACCACCAAAAAAAGTATTGTAAAATACTACAAGAGTTCCTAGTGAAAGTAATTTGTTCTAAAGCTAGGAGAAAACTAACAATTTCTTTTTTACTTTAAATATTAAAGGATTTTTATTGGATTGTTAAAAATTTCTTGCATGGTACAACTAAGCTGTAGGCCTGTTCTTTGGATATGATTTACAATAGTCAAGTGAGATTCGATCTCTCGACCACGTGATCGGAAATCAGTACCCTAAACTATGAGCCTATCGGTGCTTACTGTATTATGTTTGTTCTAGTCAGAATTGCATCATTTACGATAGTTTATATCATTTTCTTACAATTCAGATTTCTTTCTTATTTCAGGCGTAATTTCCCTCCATATTGCGAACAAAAGGTTGAGTATGATCATAAATATAATTAATAACGGCCTCTAGCGCTTTTCTGGCTGAAGTTTCATTTGTTCGCAAAAAGAAAATCTCCGCAACATGTAACCTATGCATTGCCATCTATCTTTTTCCACAAAAGCCGGACATTATTGTTCGGTCCAAACACTCCTAAATCTTCGGAAAAGTAATATATATTCGTTTTGCGCGCTGCGGTGCGCTACGCCAGTCAGTTGCCTCGCTACTTTTCTGTATCTACTAATGTTTAATACATTGCTCGCTGTGGACGACGCTCCGCCGCGTTTCTAGTACATCCGGTGCGATGGAAAAGCGTACAAGAATTGTCCACGCTTAGAACGACTTTTACAAAATCTTTACAGTTTCATTACGACTGTTTTAAGCGAGCGATTCTCTTGATGTAACATATGTCATGTATTCATTTCGACATGGTTCTACTGTGTTACCGTGTACACAGCAATGTGAAGCATAAGTACTGCGTAGTAAAGTATATTTTTAATTGTTTTCTATTTGTTATTGGAAGAATCTATAATTTTATTTGTGTGCTTGCAAATTTGGATGAATGAGAATAGAATAAACGCATTCACGTATCCATTATATACATTTTTTATTACAATGAACTGCGGTTAAGATGAATTAATATCTAGTTTAATAAACCATATTTTGGATACCATAGGTAAGAAATGTTACATACATAAAAAAAAATATGAATTGTACTAGATACATTTCTTAACGTAATAAAAAATGTATTTTTTAGAAATAAAATAAAAAAAAAGAAACGTAAAAAATGAAGAACAGTGTAAAGTGTTGGCATTAGTTAAAGAAAATAGTCCGGCCGCGCCGCCTCTTAGAACTTCAGTTTCTCAGTATTAGATAATGGACGAGCGTAATTTGAGAATGAGCCCACTAAACCAGCGTCAAAATATGTAAAGATTTTTATCTTTCCCGTAAAATGGCTTGGGAAAAAACATAAAGAAGGTGGTGTCACCTGATCCCGACAGGCGCGATTTATCGTGCGCGGTGTGGACGCGGCCTTAGGTCCCGACCCCAAGTTATGACGCTTCCAAATTATTTACCTACATGACAAGAAACAAGTTGCTACAAACAGGTAGAATGAGTGCACTGACTCACATCTGACACATTTTATTTATTGCCGTGGGACCTAACCACAACACTACCAGAACCTCATCCGACTAGTTAATTTTGTACGGCACGTTTATTAAATCATACTTATCAAGATAAGCTTCTATTTGATTGCATGCTTCATAATTCTGTGGCCTTTTCAACTATTTAAAAAAATCTCTTCAAATTTCTTAACGATGACGTGACGACGAAAAAACAACAATTAAATTTTATTTCTATCAAACTAAAAAATACACAAATCTTATTAAAAATTTAAAAGTGGTAAGAAAAATGATCAGACCCATAAGCTTATCCCAAAATGTCTGTTTTGTTTTAACATAAAAACGTTACATCAGCAATAAACGGTACAAAGGATAATGCACCATAAAACAATATGAATAACGGTAAATTTATATTGTATCAGAAGTGTTAATACGCCATTGAATTCGGTGGCAGTGGGAGCTCAAGTAAAATGGAAGAAGTCCCTGAGAAAATTGGCACAAGTGGTTTTAGCTGGAATGGCGAGCGCGGGGCGCGACGCACGGAGACGCAAAGAGTAAGCCTGTAGACGCGACATTTTGAAATCATCACCATTATTAACTACCCAAATTATATCGTCTGGAAGAGTAAAAAGTTGTTCTATATTGTTTCTTTTGTTACTTGAAATGTGTGTCCTTTTTAAAATTATAATAAAAGTCAGTACAATTGTAATTAAAGTAAACAGGCAACACTTTTAAAATGTAGCCCAATTGCATTCTCGCTTACAAATTTTTATGTCAAATTAGCTTTTCTAATTAAATTTATGTCGCAAGCAATACGTCATTTAGCAAATCATTTTTTTTATAAATACACATCTGCGAGGTTGCTTACTCTGTGATGGCAGTGTAGGGGTGGCCGTCGAATGTTCGGCCAGAGATAGCACTCGCGGCGAGATGTATTGCTGCTTACGAAAAATTTTCAACAGTCTCCTATCAGATTGGCCCCAAACGGAAAATAAGAGGGGACAGCGACAAATAAATGAACGCTGTAAATATCCCTATGACAATAATACAGGTCAGCAATAGATTTCTTTTGAGAGATTGCGTCGCTATTATAAATGGTAGAATAAAATAGAAAAAAATGCCAATAGATTGATGTAGTTAAGGGAAAAATGTCTTAGTGAATTGACGAAGTTTTAGCTAAGCGGTACTTATGAGAGATTTAAATGATTTTGGTAGAATTCCAGCGTCAGTTACATCATAATCACGTCAAATTTAAGCATTCACATTTTATATACAATTTTATCCGGAATATATCAATTATGTATTATTATATAATCTACGATGTTCCAATTTACTTTAAATGTTGCTTTAAAACTTCGTAAATAGTCGTGGCAAAACTCGTAGGTGAAACACAGCATATACATACGTTTGTAATTTCTAACTGCAATGATTAATTGGTAGTTTAATGTACCTTTTGTATCATATTCAAATCTGTTTATATTTTCCAGTCACTTTATACCAATGACGTCACTTGCGTTTGTTAGTTGCAACGGCTTGCAAGGTTGATTGCTATAATTATCATTTTTGTTATATGTGAATATACTTTTTATAAATAATTATAATATAAGAAAATGGAAATCTAAAACAATTCAATTAATAATACAAATCACACGTTCCGAGCGAAACTGTCTGGGATTTTTCTTTCGAAATTTATTTCCGCGCCCCCCCCCGAGACGCAGTGGCGGGAGACACCCAAAGGGGGGGGCGCGACTTCATTTCGCCCGCGTCGTTTATCTTGAGAAACATAATTCAGGGACGAAGTCTCTGTCAACTTATTCCTATTCTCTCGCCTAAGCGTGAAATGGGAGTGTTATACTTTTTTTATAGCCGCTACGAGACCGGCTCTTCCTTATTTTTAACATTTTTAAATTTAAATTGATTATCATAGGATGTCGAATCATCAGCAGTAATTTATAAGAGACCGAATACTTCATCATCGGTGTAAGGAAATTAAATGTGGTTGTTATTTTGATTCATTTCTTTCAACGGTGATGAGAAATGTAATCATTTTCAACTAACCATATGTCAAATATTTTTTTTAAATACTTTTGTTTTTCTTTATTGATTTCAAGCTAACTGTTCCTTCTTCATTTCTGCCTATTGCTCTAAAAGTATCCGTACTCTACGACCCTAAACTTATACATTTTTTCAACTATGTAATAATTCATTTACTCTTATCGTATTCAAATATGTATTCTTATAGTACAGCGCGCTTGAAGAGCTCCTCGCATAAGTCATTCAGTAACCGAATGTAATGGCGATATGATATTGGGAGGGACGTTATCGCTCGTCTGCCATTCTGCGGCTCGTAAATAACGCGCATTCATTACTCTGCGTAACGCGGATGTTAGAAAAGTATTTAATACCTACAGAGTTTCTTTTGTACTGAATTATATAAACCGACTAAATCATAATGTTATTTTCACTATGAAGTGATCACATTAGTCGGGTAAATTAAATAAATATCTTTAAGATTTAAAAACAAATAAGTCTAAACAAAAGCATTAAGTTTATGGAAGTCATACCAAATTCTAATTACAATATGAGTCAGGATTTACGCCTTGTTTTTGAAAGGTAAATCCGGTTTTAATATTTTTTTATTGGGTTAATAGAACGCCTGGTTGCAATTAATCTCGTACTGATTCAATATTGAGACAAGCAGGAAATCGGTCGTGAAAGTTAAGCCAAAACATTACGGTTTATAAAACCTTATTCGCCGACCACACATGCGGAGGTTATGATTATTAAATACTGCGGCAAGAGTTGAAGTTGCAGTTGAAAATCTTGTGACAAACGTTTTAGAAAACGTCTGTATGTAAAAAACGAAGTCTTTAGCTTGCATATGACTGGTACCCTCTTAGCAGTTCTTGTTAGAAAGTGATTTCGATTGCCAAAGTTTCAGTGTAAACTAAATTTAGTGCTCCTAGACAGACCTACTTGTCTTCACTTTTATCCTTCGCCGCACACGAGTTCAACTATCGCGGTTAACTTTTCGTTGAGCGTGTCGATTGATGGGATGTTTAACCAATCCCAACGTTACTACCTTCTTTGTTCTCTTGCACAAAGAATGCATTAAGATACCTGAGTAGAGATAATTGCGTTTAATCAATTTTAATATTTACATAAAAGATAGAGAACGAGACATCATCTTGGGTTTAGTTATTGACGTAAAACATTCAGAACAAAAATATGTATCCAATATACAAACTATTTTTCCCCACGTAACCAAAAAGTAAATTGAGTTCATGGTACTCGCAAATATTTTTCAGATGTTCAATTATTTTTTTCGAGATTAGTTTCAGTTGAACATGCCAACCTCTCTTGTTTCGAAATATCATAAATTACCGATTTCCACAAACAAACAGATATACAAAACAAAAAACTTGGTAGACGACACGCTTGACTCGTTCCTAATACGTACGTACGACCAATACCTCATTTGACGCAATAACGGTCAAACGATAAATATCGCTTTGCGCAGACAACACGCGCAAAGTAATATATGAAGTTAAGAATAAATAGGCAATTTAGTGCGGGACGCACGTTCGGCCGAATATTGGCGAATATTGGCGGGAGCGAGCGGATTTCCATACCGTATCGCGACTCGTGGGGTTCGTTTATGGGGTAAAAATTAAGTCGACCGGCCTCGGCGCGCGGTTCATTTTCAATTGGATAGTTAAAACATCGTCTTCGACTTAATTACATCGGCTTGTCCATTTATCTCTCTATGAGTTTCCCCATTTGCTAAAAGCAAGGCGACGTATTAGCTATACTTTGATGAAGCAATATAAAAATTGCTTTAATCAACTTAACCATTTTATTTGTTTTTCAAAGACAATTCGTATGGTTAAACTTAGGAAGAGAATTCAAATATTTATTTAATTGCGCCTTAAGTACTTATTGATTGAAATAAAAAAAATACTACTGTACTCAACTTACTACTGAGTACTGAATTCGTATGTGTCTTAAAAGACAAATTATTGTAATAAAAAAAATCACGAAGCCGGAATAAATTAAACACTAAGTCCCGATAGAACTAAGAAAGCTCCCCATTGAATCTGTCCAATTGGCTGACAGATGGCGCTTTAGCTAAGCAGCTGAAGATATTTGGAAATCTATTTTTAATACAGAATATACATTGATCAATTGGTATTAAGTAGGTGATAGCAATTTTTATAGTTTATTATTATTCTGTAAATGTGTTGAATTTTCGTTTTTACAGACAAAATTTTGTTTAGTAGCCAAAATAAATCGTATAAAAAGGTTAATTGCAGAATTGTGAGATTTAGACAAGTATGCCATTAGGCTAGATGAAGATTTAAACTATGCCTACATTTTGACGTAGACATAGAGTAATCCCGCAAGTCGCGGCCGAAGGCCCCGCCGCTGAGGTATTACTGCGGGGGTGCGCGAAACGAAATGTGGCTTTAAAAATTTGGAACACAATCCGGCTATTTGTCTTTCCAACGTCTCTTATAAATCAAGGAATAAAGCAGCCAACAATGCTTTATGGTGGAAAAAAAGAACTTACATAAGACGGGGAAATAGCATACAGGCCTTCGTACATATGTAATGTGTTACTGTTGCGTGGAGAAGCTACGAGTTCCGCCGTATTGACTCTGCTATTTTATACGTTTTATTAGAATATAAATAAAAATGTTATGCAATCACAATAAACTTGTAACATAGTGTACTAAACTAAATATTTAGCTATAAACAGTTCTCATCAAATAAATTTCGTTGCACCGCCAAAAATATTTGGAGCGGCCATTTTAATATCCAATGTCATTATTTAAGCGACGTCACATCCGTCCGCACTAGTCGACGCATTCGCAGAGTTATTACCGTGTAACGCACTATATCATGGCAAATTTACGACAACCTGAATATGATAGATTTTCAATCCGGCGCCCATAATGTACGGCGAAAAACGCTTCGCCATCAAAATAGAGAAATAAATAAAGTTGCGACAACCAATTAATAACTAGCAAAGTGTCAGAGCTCGGTATAAAAACTTTTGGGCAGGATAAAGGGCGGAGAGGCGCGCGATGAGGAGACGCGCGTAAAAAAGGTCCGATATCGCCCATAAATTTGGACGGATTCAAAACAAATCGCCTTTATTCATTACACGCATGACTTATTGCCGCGGCAGGTCGTAAAACATAATGCACTTATATGGACACAAAGGTGCCATCGGGATACAATACAGCTCCACAGATTGACAGAAACAACACGAAGTACGACAAAGGGCGAACTTCGGTTCATTAGACACGTTCCTACGATATAAATTATTTACAAATTGCGTTTGACATTTACAACATTGACAATTCAAACCATCTTTTCACCTAACTTATTAAAAATAAAACAGCTATTAAATTTGTTAAATTAGGTGTTTAGAATTTTATAAATTGCTTAACTTAAACAAGCGACGAAATGTTGAATTATGGTGTTAAAAAGATTTATAAAGATGCGTATTTCAAACGTATTTCTGCTTTGATTTTAAGTGTATATACAATACTAAAATATGTGAATCAAATGAAGCAACAATTCGAGGGTTTTATTATCACATATCATATAACGAGACCCTCATCAAGTGCTGCAGAGCGTTATGAAATGTCGAATCGGGAAATAAATGGCGTACGAAAGTGTGATCCAAGATGTACAAAAAGAGAGGGGAGGAGGAAAAAAATGTTCTGCAAAATGATAAACTTTCAAGTGAAAAAGTGTGCGTTTATTTATGATCAAACGATGCATTGTGGTTTAAAAGAACATTTTGTAAGATTTCTTCGTACATTGTATTTTTAAAAATGAGTCGGCCCATGATCTTGACATGGGAGCGATGTTTCTCTTATCAACATTACGCCTTTTTTAAATGCAGATAAGTAATTTGGAAATCTAGCTAAACAGAAATAGAAATACTATTGAATATGTTTATTCCTTTGTTATTATGAAATACATCCGTCTCACGTTTATAATCATAAGTGTATTTAAGTTAGTCGTTTGAACATTCGACAAACTAAAATATGTAAATTTTAGAAGATTCTAGAAGTCAGTGATAAATCGATATCTTCGGTTACACGTCAGCTAGTACGACTTTAAATTAGGTAAAGAAAGAATTTATTATTCTCCAATCTCTTTTAGAGCGACCACAAATCACGAGGGTACTTTGGATGTAATTGAAAATACATTACGCAACCAAATTAAAGTGGGAAGTGGTACAAGTTAGGAGAGGGCGGCAGGTGGCTGCCCGCGACATCCATCCCCCCCCCCCGGCCCCCACTCGCGGAATGTTTTGGCATAAAATATCGTTTCAATTATTTACGTGAAAGATTTATGGCACTTAGGAAAGTGCGCCGAGAAAAAACTGCGAGCGACGTGTGCACTGAAAGTGTTTTCTTTGGAAACTTATAATGGCTACGAGAGTGGGGAAAGTTTACAATCTCTTTCCTATGGTAATTTGTTTTGACTTCGTTTATAAAGAAATAACAGTTCATACAGTTGTTTATTGAATAAATACCTCGCATTATACGATACTAATAAAAATTAAACAGTACAGAGTGTAGTCAGAAATAGGAAGTGACCAGTACTAAACAATCCTGTATCACAACAAACAAAATATATCTTGAGATAAATAAGTATTGGTTGTTTGCTTGTTCATACACTTCCAGAATCAAAGCAATCTATAAGAACATTTATTACTCTAACAACAGTAAACAAGAAAAAGTATGGCTAATAGATTTACGGTACAGTTTAGTAGAGATCTTTCCTCCGTACAAACAAGTTTTTGCTTAGAACAGGTCAATCTGTGTACTTTAGAAATTATCGACGTGAAAAAGAAACATAAAAACCACTGCTAATTATAATCATCACTTTCTTTAGTAAATCGACAATTTGAAGGAAAACTTAACAATTATTCGCCACTGAGAATGAACCATGGGCATACCTAGTATCCTATTAAGAGGATGGGGGCTAGTAGATCAATAGCTGTTATCTACTCGCTAAACGCAGCTATAGACGCCCCATTGCACCAAGGCACCAAAAAAAAGACAGCAATCAGGGAAGAGTGGCGGCTGCTTGTGACGCAGGTCGCTAAATGGCGATGACCACGAGCAGTCCAGCAAGACTAAAGCGACGAAGAAGAAGATTCGGCAAATGAACTCAGATTTAATTCATCAAAGTATCCCAACCTGTGTGTATTGTGCCGTACAAACGGGTTCAGTTCCCGCAGCACAACCACCCTTAGACTAAGCGTTGCACAGGGAGGCGTAATATTTATTTATTTAATAACGAAGATGAAAATCACTTACTAACTCGATGCCCCGTTGGCCACCTGCAGGCGCTTGGTCACTGTGTGACAGTCGAGAGTGATCAAGTCTGAGTCAAATAGTCAAAGGCGCCAGCGATCCTGCCGTGCTGATGCAAAGCTTGTTAAAAACATAATATTTGTAAGTCTTGTTACAATTAGGTGCAATTGTGTAATAACATAAAAAGTCAGTAATGAATTTCTAAAAGAAGAAAAAATGTTACTATTGCCGAAATATAGAAAAATAGTCAACCAAACAAAACACTTTAGAATATTCAAATTGTAAAGCTAGGAAGTCGCAGCGGAGCTCCGAGGATCATAATGAGATGGCAACACGTAGCCTGTTTAACTACTAAATTGAAGGAACACGGCAGCGAACTTACAAACAATGATAATACGTGTGACGTCGCCACTCGCATAAACCTCTCCACGCATGTTTATTTTTCATTTACGGGCTCCGCTGCTGGTAAACAACGGGCTTATATTACGTATCGAAATAGACGATTTATTTCTTATACTTTTTACCGCAAAATTATATTCTTTTACAGTAAATGAAAATAAAGTACTTTATATCTCACAAGACGTAGTTTGGAATTACTTATTAGAATTATATTAAATTGAAACTAAACATTTCTCCACAAAAAAAACACACACACACACACAACGCAAAAAAATTGTTAGTTGCCGATTTCATTATCAAAATTCTTTCAATAATTATTGCATTATAAGTATAATTTTTAATGGAAAGGAATAAATGTTATAACACGTAATAAGCGATGGCCACTTCTCTTGCTTTATGTCTGCGTGATAATCTTCAGTAAAAATTTAATTGAATCTGGGAAGTGAGAGCAGATGGGACGCCGTATTGTACAGCCTTAACGGCGCCTATTTGTTCCTTCGCCTACACTTCGAGCGCGTCCCTCGAGGGGAAACAAATGCTTGTCTTATATTTTGCTTGCTGATAACACGGATTATTTTAAATGTATGTTTTTTTTTCATAAGACATGATACAAGAACTATTCTGAAGTTAAATGTTCTGTTCTGTCGCATGGCAAAAACGGGCCAAAATCTTAATGTGTAATTAAAAATCTGTTTGAATTGTTTAACGTTTTATAATTATATATTATTAAATTTACTTAGGAAACTCGCAATTAGTTGGGCATACAATATAAATTTAAAGTGAAGCGTCGACACCTTACAGTAAGCGGTGCGCGATCACGCTTTTGTAATCGCGATAAGCATCTAGTGCGTAACGCCGTAGCTGGAGGCGTTGCGCTAAATTAAACGATGAAAAAGGTGGGCAGAAAAAAACGCTAAAATCCTCGCGCTCTTTAATAATTTGTTAATGATAAATAAACACATAAATCGAGACGGCGCGCGCGAATTTGTTTACAACAGATCCACATTTAAGATACGGCTGCCGCTTTGTCGCTAATCTCCTAACAACTTTGAAGCGAAAATTTTAAATCCACAAACGCTGCCCGGTTTTTAATGAAGAAAAACTTACCCGTTGCCGGGATGTTTTAACGCTTTCGGGCGCTTTTGTTTTACATTATTTGTTGCGTTTAAATTTTATATCAAAAGTAACATAACAGAAACAAAAACTAGTAAATTCAAGTAAACTATGGGAAGACATGACATAAGTCCATTAAAACTTGATTTATCTGATTTTACTAACACTAAAATATTTTTATTCATTCGATATTTTTAATTATTATTTCTTTTTGTTTTCGAAAAAAAAACGTGTCGTCCAGAATTACGAAAGTGGTCGTCAGCTTGAAGCACATTTATTTAACGCCCGCATCCCGAAACTCATCCACATTTCAAATTAGGGATTCCTGGAAGACGAATTACGGAAGCTTAGCATCCTTAGCGCCCTTTGGAAGGCATTATGCTAAGGCACGTAGTCGAATGTTTTCACGCACGCCCCCCTCCCGCCCCCCCCCGGGACCCACCCCCAATATAATATATCCGGCAAACTTTACATATATTTGTCTCGTAAATCCTCTTAATACATCGCTCTATTTTTGTTTGCCGCCTCTAAATTTAAGCCGTGAACGTAGCTATTTAATGAATGTTAATGTCAACTCGGATTCGCGCCTCGCAATTCTTGCAAAGTCTACGGAATTTGGGTTTCGCGTTCTGCCGGCTTGAAGGGCAAGAGTCGAGTAAATGAAAATGAGACAAAAGATGGAACAACCAAAGTAAATACTACATTGGATAACCAAATTATCATTCAAGGGAACGGAAAACACATTTTCAGTAAGCAGCAATTGGTGTTATTATACTCATATTGTAAAAATGGACAAGCTTAGCGTGTATTTGACGACAGATAAATTGATATTTAGAAGATGTCGGGCCACGGATGCCTCGCACGTTTAAAGAGATTCCCTTTATTGCAGTATCGCTGAAGGGCGGACGCCTGGTTCCTGTCTCGCCTCAGGTTATTATGAAATATACGGACTCCGTCTAACTTGAAAATGTCGAAGGTATATTTATTGGGCAGAGAGCGAGGGAATTATCGGTGCGGTCGGATACGGGGGAAGCCATTACTATCCCTTTTATTGGTATAATATTTAATTTTGGACCCTTAGCTAGTCTTCAATAGTCGTGGATACATATAAATTGCGAAATTATTTAGTCCGAGACGATAATAGATTTTGGTTTTCAATACAACATGTTCTAGATTTGAAAAAATAACGTACCCATAAAAGTAACGATAAAATATAATAATAAAAAAAACATATGAGTGTCATCCTAGAAAGGGACATATTTTATTCAATGTTATAAATCCAACATTTACTATTCCATAAGTTGATTACTTAAAAAAAATGACTGTCTGGTTTTTTTTTTAAATAATGTTAGAATTTTCTTGACTTGGTTAAATTAAGAAATAACAAGAGTTAATTAGTCTTATTTTCATAATAGCCTCGAGCTGAATAACGAAAAGTGATGTAGATTAATAAATTATAGTGATCGGCTGCAAGTTTCAGGACGGGTCAGAGGTGTTCAGGCCGGAGCGCGCGGGCGGCCCGCAATTATCGCTTACATATACATACATTTCTAGATGGGCTCAGAGCCAGTTAATTATAATTTCAATAAAGTAATGTTCATGACAAATTTGAATTCGGTATGTTGCTGCTTTAAAACCCAACAGAAAATGGTTGAGATTACTTCTTCTTAGTAACATGTTAAGACGAATATTTCTTTGTGCCTTAGTAACACTTTATTATATGTTGGATTTAAAACAAAAATAAAAAAAACACGCATAAACTCTTATCTATGATTCTCTAAATAAAACAGGATTTTGTTTCCTTAAAGCTGGAAAGACTGTTGTAGTTCTGCAGTAGGTACTTACCGTTTAGTTGCTGGTGATGGTAACTCAGGCTACAAGCTTAATGATATCCATATTCATATCATTAAACCCATTAAAGAAGCTAATAGTAAAACAATGCATTCTTGAAATAAATTATACTGTCTTATCTAGAGTATCGCTATCAATGAGCCGGCGTCACCCGCACGCAGTAGATAAAGTAAAGGCCCGGGGCGCGTCGCCCGACTGATTTATACAGGAGCCCTTATCCAAGATTACAATGACCGCGATCCGCTTCCTCCGCTCACATATGTCTTGTACATGCTTGCTATGTGTTTACCATTAACGTTATTTAGAAAATGTTTAGCAACATTTCTTCTTAAAATTTAAATTAATATATTATTTGCACATTAAGATTCTATTCCGCTTCCAATAACAAAGTAATAGGGGAGTATATTTGATCAAAATTAATAACACTGCAGAAACAATTGTAAATTTTTAATTGTGTTTGAATTTTCGTTCATAGTGACTTTTTACATACAACTTGCATTTCTTATAAATGTGAAATGTGTATATGAGTAAATAAATAAAAAAAATCTTTTAATAAAACCTGTATTTAATTCTGATAACACGTTAATATTAATGCACTATCGAAGCGACAGGCGCACGACAATATGTTTAATAAATTTATTTAAATTTTATGCAAATAAAAACATACATATTCCAATAATATAATTTATCTGTATGTTTTATTACTTTATTTTAATTCATATGTTGTGAATAAAACATGGCACATGTTTATATTTACCAAAAAGGTTATACTTTTAAAAATTTCATAGTTGTAAAACAAAAGAACGCAGAAAAGAGCAAACTCAGCGACTTTCCAAATTCAAAATAAGAATAATGTATTTGAATTTGATTATAAAGATCCGGCCGGATTTATGGGCGGTACGTTTCAAAGGGTGTATATTTATTAAAATGCTAATTTCCCTACACTCCTCCGCCGCAGCTTTGGACGCTCCTATCGGAGTACCGCACGCTTTGTATACAGTTTCCAGATTTATTTCATACAATATATTCGTACTAATGTTACTCGAATTAATATCTACAATCGTGTTTCGATCTCGATCACATCGACTTTGACAAAATTTTAGAGCCAAAGCTACTTTTAATTCTAACAATAAGTAACATTGTATTCAATAAAATACTCATTACTTACAGAACATAAAACTATTAGCATCGGAAAACATATGGATTGAAAACGTATAAATAGTGATTAATTCTCGAATTTGAAATTAAAAAAAAATTAGCAACAAAAATTGTAAACGAGTACTTCTAGTAAGGGTATAAAATACACATAGCTCAGTAAGGGTTAACGCATTCAGAGGCATTGGATACGCAAATTCAATCATGGTAGATTAGAGACCCCCTTAATATTTTAATGCTTGACCACCAGCCGGTAACGAGGAATCGATTCCACGATCCCTCGAAACAAATATATATCATGCTACCATATATCTCATCTCGGCTAATTGGGGTCGCTTAATATGGCTTACTGACGTAAGTGCGTAATTTATATCATTTTGCGAAAGTACCTCAACAATAATACGAAGGAAATCTTTGTAAATAGATATACTTAAAACTAAGATACAACATTTTTACTGTATTATGTATATTATAAAATGTGAGTATAATGTATATTAATTTTGATATAATTGCGTGTTCAATTTTTCAAACTAATATTATTATACTATACTAATAAAATTTATAATAATATTGCTTTTTTATTTGTTTTTAAAATATTAGTAAAATGTTGTTCATTGACATATTTCTTCAAATCATTCCAAGTAAGCTTGAAAAAACTTGTGTTAGGACATGGTTCACGACAAAAGTCAATTGGCGGGATTCGAACCCGCAACCGCTAGATCGGTATTCCGCATCCATAACGGCTATTGCCGCTTTACCTGTTATAATTATTGCCTTCATTATCCTACATTTCATTAAAGTGATTAATTAGATCGCCAATTGAGTAAAGTTATTCTTGGCGAGTGCATAATTAAAAACAACTTCTAACCTGTCACAGCTACACACAAAGCTATCGAATTCGTATAATCGACTGCACAAAATCGAACCAAGCGATCTCTACGCCTTAACGCTGACGTTAACAACACAATTAAAAAGCCAATACGTTCGCGAGCATCCATTTATAACCCCAATATGTTGAATTAAACTTTATTACTATTAGCAAAGAGTTTAATTTACTGTTTACATGTGGTGTTGCATTAAGAAACGTCCCCGGGGCTACGCACGCGAACCTCCTACCATCTCAATACAGGATTCAAAACAAAAACTAAAGTTAAACTTCGTTTAACATGCAAATTTGAGAGTCGCCACGACAGAATGAGCGTCGATACTTAATTACTTGCTTAATCGTTTAATCTCAAAGTTAAGGTTGGTGCACACTCGACAAGATTTGTCCCGACTTATATCTCCACCCTTATTATTTATACTAAAGCGATGTTCACATTGTTTCTGTTTGTGTGGCTTAATTATAACATACTACATTTTTTCTTCTAAATTTGCATGTGTTAATCGATATATTATTCAATTAAACGATAGAGTTTTGTATCGGAACTTAGTGCGTGGCAATGAACGCAGCGAATCGCGTGAGTGTCCAATGTTATCAGATTTGTACGGGCATGCAACAAGGCTACCGGTGCAGGCCAATAAATAAACAGATCCGCACATCCCGGAATGCGGATATATTTGATTTATTCCCATATCGTGTAAGTTCAATTAGCGTATGTATTAAGACGGTATCCTACATGTAGTCTTTGATAACAAGACGGACCTGTTTGAAGCAATTTGACACAATTTATTAACTTTGTAAAGACTGGTAGGACATATAACAACCCTCACCATATTAAATGATTCGAGTGATCGAGGCGATTGAAAGGCCCCACGGCAAAATTTTTATATACTTCAATTAAGTCATAATGTGAATTTCTCTATGTATTTAATTATTGTTGTGTTAGTTTGTGGAAAACTTTCGAAGTTTTTTTTTAATTCCACTGCGCTACTGAATATACAATTTATATTATTAAATAGACAATAAACAACCTTATAAATTAGTTAGACACTTTTGTGTCCAAATGACAGTGCTATTTTATGGCAAACGCGTTGATTCGTGAGCAAAGTGTACGTAGGTACAGTCACGATAAACAATAACTTTGTACATGATAAATGTAGTGAGATGGATTTATGACTTAGTTATTTTTGTAGTTTTTATTATTATATCCCATTCGCAAGCACTATTAGCAGTGATTTATACTGCTGTGTAGACAATTACTAACAAACGAAATGTTGGAGAAAATACGAATCTACCTAAATAGTGAACGTTTGTTTTAGGGCGCTTGAGCTTCATTTGGACGTTTTTTATGGCGTATTCTTCTTCTTCGTCGCTACAGACTTTCCAGACTGATTGTGGTCATCATGGACTAGCGACCCGCTTCATAAGCCGTCGCCACTCTTCCTTGATAGCTTCCTTTTTGGTGCATTGGTGCATAGGGACGGCGACAGATGGCGATTTGATTTGATATTGACAAAAGAACAATTCTGTCCAAGTCCAAAATGAATTGAATTAAGAACAGTTTTCAATAACCACTGGTATCTTTCACTCTTTATTAACAAGAGCAACATGCTTCAAATATTAAAGCAATTTACCTGGAATTAGGTTAATGTAAATTGTTCGTAATGGACACTAAATCAATAATAACGAACCGCAAATTACTTTAACGGGTCAAAGAGATCGCGTGCAGCAACATTGTACCTCTAGGAAAGGATATTTCGGCTACATTGTCGACGATACGAGAAGTGCCTTTGGGTTATTATATCACTACCTACTCGGTGCCGAACTGAAAATAATCAAAACTTTGCTCATAAAAATCCAAAACAAAAATGCATTATTCATACTCGCCTCTCCGCGTACCATTCCGCCAGCATACATTGACCCCTCCTACGCGGCTCGTGCTACCAAAATAATTCGATACAATACACATTTTAAGGATAGTAACGGATCCAGTTATAGTGGACTGGCACAATGAAACTCGAGAGGACATCGCGAGTAAAGTATGAAACTGTCTGAAAATACATAAATATTGTATTTAGGGGATGAGAATCAGACGGGAATAAAGTTGATTAATGTGTAACGCTTCGTTCTGCAAGCTGTATATTGCAAAACTTTCCAATTATGTTTTATTCGTGTTATACAAACAGTGATCGAATTAAGTTAATACATAATATAGTAATGACATAGATTTGAATACAACTTTTTAGTATAGAAGAAAAAGTATCGAAGTTCCCATTCAATGTGGAACAATTTAAGATGCACATTTTGGTAGCAAAATAAATAAAGAAAGCACGGGGCGGTAGTTTGGAAGCGCAACGGTATCAATATTCTAAATTCGCCGGGCACGTCCGCTGGCGTCTGCATTGCCGGTCTTGGCGCGGATTTATTCGAACTCTATCAAAGAAAAAGTTGTAGCTCGCTGGCAACCCGCTAGGCGCCGTGACACCCCCCAGCATTGTTAAGGAGCGTGCACATTTGAATTGTCAATAAAATTATTCTTTGAATTTCACATTTCCCTCAACTCTCGAATTACTCTATACAAGATTAAAATAGTTTACAACTAACGACAATACCAGCAAAACTTTATGAAATCGGAACCTTCAAAACATTCGGTTCAAGGATATCTTTAATGTTTTAGTAATTTTTAGGTACTTACCATTTTCATTAAACGAAAACTCAATCGTAACGTAAAATTGATTTAAATATCTTTTAATTTAAGGAGCATCGCAAAGCTGAAGTACATCGATGTGTTACACCGAATATTGCATTGGATTGTGAAATTCGGATAGTGTATTAGTACCTTTATACCTTAACTTAGTATTCTGGCATGCATGCAGCTGTTTAATACACTGTCAATTGCAACGTTGCCATTTGTCGCTTTAAGTGCCCGCCACTCGCATCTTTCAAATGGAAGACACTGTTCATACCGTAGCGACTTATAAAATATTAAGATGTCCCGTGATAATAAATCTTGAACAAACAAATTTTACTTAATTTGTTGTCAAATATATTAGTCGTAAATGAGTTTAAATGTCGTTCCATGTTCACACTCGGTAGTTAACTAGAAAAAGAATCTTCGTATTATTTTGTTTTATAACTTGCTGTAATTGCGACCAATATAGTAATTAATGAGCAGTACGTTCATGATTTGTAACATAAAAATTAAATACAATTTTCTAGGAATCGAAAAAAAAAATAGATAGTGTAAATACCTAATGTCAAGATTATACCATATCAATTACGAATATTAAAAACATTTTATTTCCGAGACCTTGTTATTTTAACGTAAGGAATGCCAACACAAAAATGGCGTCTACAAGTTGCCATGCGTAATCTCCTCGTCAGTATTTTTTAATCGCTCCACCAACTCGGTAAACATGTTTACCCGAGGTATTCGGACTATATGTCTATGCCCGTGTCGGTGCCTCCGCATGTAGACGGCAAGGACACAAAATCTAGCTAGAAATACATCTCTGATGATAAAATGCGGAGATACATTGTATGCATTTTAACATTACGAGTGTTGTTTATTGTCTGTGTTGCAATTCGCAACAATTTTTTATTATATTTATTGTCGCTCTGCGCTCTAGACTTGAGATATTTCTCGTTTTAGTAGATTTCAGTTCATTTTGAACGTTGTTTGGTGGATTTTACATTTACATAAGAATTTTATAACTTCGTTTTTTTTTTTTTTATTTTATTTCTTTTCGTAATATTTAACTAACGTTAACATGTTCGAGAGTAAAACCTTAAATTAATATGTGATTTCAACTTAACAGCAATTTAAACAAAAAAAAATGTTTATATAATATTCAAGTTCATGATCATTAGGCACTTCTAGTAAATACTTGGCAATGTAGGTTTGTCCACAACGCGATGTATTCGAATCGTTTCTCTACGGGAATATATTCGTTTCTCGTAGTTCTTTTCATGAGCTCCGCTGAATGCGGCCTGTAACATTCATCTCGCTTCGTCGACGGTTTTTTTTATTGTTTTTTAACGCGAATAATATTTGTTTCAACAGTATTTATGTAATGATAAGAAAATATTAGAAAATTTAGTGCAAAAAGTATACTTATCATCCAATTTAAGTTTCAATAACGTATTCATTCTAATTGTTTAAAGACCCCTCAGTCTCAAACTGACGTATTTTTTTTTTCATATAGCAATATACTTATTTTTCACATGTCATTACGACAATAGTTTGAAATATAAAATAAAATCTCTGTAATGAAATCGTAATTAAATTAATCAATTAAACAATCTCACTTAATTATAACAGCATAAATAATTAAACAATGTATACAAGAACAACTGGCCGATGTTTTGAACAAATGTGTGTCGTTTAGTTCAGGAATTGTTGGCAGTAAGGCGGTTGGTTTACGGCACTTTAATGTCCCGAGCGGCGCGGCCGACCATCATCGAGCCTTAAACCTCGCCGCAACTTGTAAACTAACACCTCAGTCATTCCAAACTTGTTAAACATCACAACAACGTATTGATAATGACCGAAAAATAAGGAAAACTAAAAATAAATATAAAAGAAAATTTTCAATTAAGTCAACTGAATGCTGGATTCTCAATTTTGAGATTCAATGTAAAACATATCCGTTATCTTTTAATTTTTTTTTTTCAAAATACACTTGACAATTAAAATATTTAAAAGTAAATAAATTAAAACCTAATTGTATAATATAATAATAAATTGATAATTTGGACAAGAACATAAACCAGTCTGCACTAAGCTAGCTATCGTATCATTGGTCCCTATACATGACAGTTGCGACAAGGATTCGAAATACCCACTCAATGCGACTTAAAAATGTCAGTTTCGTATTTCGGTGTATTGTTGACGTTCAATCATAGTGTACATACGTGGAGAGTGTACAAAAGTCACGTCAAGTCAAAGATAGATAACTTGGACGGAGTATTGTGTCCCCTCGACGACACACTTGTTACCGGTCGGGATAAGGTGGAACACTTGACTCGCCTAGATGCCTTTGTGCAGAGGCTCGAGGAAGTCGGCCTTTATTTGCAGAAAGAAAAGTGTGATTTTTTAAAGACGAGGTCAGTTACCTGGCTTACGTGATTAACAAAAAAGTATTAAAAAAATCGTCGGAAAAAGTTAAGGGGATAATGGACGCACCTAGGCGGACTGGCGTAAATCCACTTTAGTCGTTTTTAGGCCTTGAGAATTATTATCGTAATTTCGCACTAAGCGCGTCCACTATCCTAAGTCCCTTATACGAATTATTGAAAAAAAATTGTAAGTGTAAATGAAGCAAGGTGCACTCGGACGCGTTTCTCTCGATAAATAAATGTTTAGCTATCGTATCATTGCCCCCATTACATAACTGTGTTGTATTGTGTATATTGTGTTGACTGGATTATATCATTGCATTAATAGAATAAGCAAAACCAAGCCGACCAGCAGGTTTGATGCAGGGAAAGAAAATTATGCGCGACTAACGCTTCAAGAAACATTTAGTATTCTGCCCATATTTTTGTTTCGTCGTATATTACAAAAGACTTTGCCGCTTTATTAAGATTCTTAGAACATAATAATTTATGGTACATTGCGCCCGGCCGGCTTGACTCCGATTAAATTGTCGTAGTTTAGATAATTGTCCAGGTTTATATATAGAGGGTGATTCAAATTATGTACATTGTTTGTTTACACATTGATTTGGTATTTTAACATGATAAGACGCATGCGACGTCCTATATTAAATCTTCACAGGTTTCTTTTACATTTTATAGCGTTATGCCATACGTATAAAAAAAAATATTTGACATAGTACATTTTTCTTACAAAAACAAACTATTAGGACTCGAAATTATACCACGCATGTCTTCAACATTATTTACGTGATCAAGATCTTTTCTTTTTATTAACTAACGATATTTGTGTAATCCACCTGTATAAAAGACATGATCAATTTTCAAGTCAGCTAATTTAGACAGCGCCGTGTTTTGGAAAGTTCCGTAGGCAATTGTTTTTTTATTCACCAATTGTGCGTCTGGATGTCACTTTAAATAGAACGATTACGTGACTAATATATTCGACGTGAGCTATTTCTCAGTTTTTTTTTTACAACGTTTGAGTTATTGAACACATGTATCATTGAAGGAACAAGACATGTTTTGCATGATACGCATTTTAAATGATCAATTTGAATCATGATTATTTTTAATAGTCAAACATTATTTCGTTTCGCAATTTTTGACATATTCTTATTCTGGAAGCCTTATGTCATATGTATGAAATAGATTAAAAAAAATAGGGGAATACATATTGTTGTTCCTTCGATTCAGGCGTGAATCACTAGTTTTTAACAACCGTGTCTATGTTGGAATGAGTTACCAAAGGTTTCGTTACATTACAAATGACAGCCAGTTTCGCGCACCGCCCACACGTCTGTTTCAACTGTGTTCAAGTTACAACAATGATTTACTTCTCAATCCATTTTACATTTACAAATGCATTTGGTACTATTACTGTAAACGCACTTTAGTACTGACAAATTGTATTTAATAATACATAACGCTTGGGGTAATATCAGATTTTTATTTTACTGACATTATCTCTTAAGAAAAATAATATTGTAATATAATTTTATTGCTACTTTCAAAGATGATTATATAATATGGAACCTTCTTGATGTTGTGGAAGGCGGAGGACCGCATACTGTGGAAGGCATTGGGAAAGGCCTATGTCCAACAGTGGGCAGACAAAGGCTGTTGA
>JAODUI010000032.1:5283300-5295049 GCA_027563995.1 Papilio gigon | reverse complement strand
AAATTTTTTCAATGTCTATTACCAAGGTGTTAGCCATCGAAATGACCGTGTAAAGCGTTTGTATTTCACCGAGTTTCTTTTTTTTAATTTCTGAATCAGAAAATGTGACGAGGTTTAATGCGACCTTGAAATGCCTGTAGTTTACTATATAGGATTTGTGGTAAATAAGAAAAAAAAAACAATATTACTGTAACAGAATTTTTATTTAATGCATGTTTCGTGTCGCACTGGCGCCGATATTGTACAAAAAAATTATAATATCCATTCCGATTTAATAGATATTCATAGTTATATATATGTATGTATATAATATAATATTACACAACGCTCCACACAAATACAATCAAACACAAAAACGTTTAATTCATTTTTATACTAGATTCCCTCGAGGTTTTAAGTATTTCTCTTCATTTATTACTATTTAATAATAATTATATTACATTACAATAAATTGGGCCTACCTAATATTTACGTATGACAAATGCTTCATTAAGGACAATATTTACGTATAAAATTCATGAGCATACCAAATTAAACAAATAAAATATTTATTCCATTGTTAAACAACAAAAAAACATTTGAAAGCCGATGATCGTGTTCTCAAAACAAGTGTACAAATTTTGATTCTCATTAGTAAAAGTAATTTATAACAGATTAATTAATATATAAATAAGTAATTCAATATTTACAATATTTAACAAAAAAAACAAAATAAAGATCGAGAAAAGATTCGGCGCGGATTCTTTCGTTTTTACCAGTTTTCAATTTCCTTCGTGTTAATGATAAGAATTTAAGTCAATATTGACAAAAACAAACAATTTGGCACTTCAAAGCTTGTCGTAATTAGAAAATTTACAAAAGAAAGAATCTCGACCAACGTTCGCTCGACAAATCCTAAGTCGTAAAGAAGACGAGTGACGTATAAGTTTATAGGAATCCAAAAATATTACCACTACTGTATCTTAAAAATAAATTATAATATTACTTAATTTAATTAGCTATTCGTATACTGGGCACAACTAGTATTGATTGTTGTCATTTTCTCAAAGTGACTATAGGTAAACTATTTTACTAAGTATAAGTTAAGCTATCGACTAATAAATGGAATATTTTTCGTACTAAAGCCTTTGTAGTTACGTATTTAGGATTCATGACATGACGCAATATTAGCTGTCGAGATTTACGACCTTCTAATTAATAGAAAACATGCCTTCGACATTTAAAACATTCCGATCAATAAATCAAAGAACTTCGTTAAACCTTGATAACTTATTTCGATATTCAAATATGTTTAAAGTATTCGAGATAAGGTCAAATAAAATTATCATTAAAATTCAATTCCTCTTTTAAATCTAATATTGAAATAACTATACAACTGGAGCGTCATGTCGATAGAAAATTATATTATATAATATAGAATCTGCGGAGCAGACGTCACTATTAACATGAACGAGAACCGTATACAGACGTTGTACATCAGATTTCGATAACGTACTTAATATTTACAATAAGCAATCTCTTTTCGAAACACGTGACATAATCTCATATCGTATTACAATTCCAAAATACTTTACATAAAAAAAATATTCGAATGCCACACAATTATAAACATATTTAATTTTTACAAATATGGTATAGCCCACACTATCCGCATTTGTGTTTTAAATTTTGACATATAGTCCAGTTTTTGAATAAGTAGAATGAGTTCGCTTATTTAGAAGCAGAAAGTAAACAATTCATAATTCACCTATGGAGAGTTCAAAAGCGTTGAATATCGAAATAGTGGCGCATCGATAAGAGCACAGAGTCGGCGCGTAGAGCACACAACCAGTTGTGGGTAAAAGTGAACATTGATCCGAGTCCGCGTTTCGGCAGATAAAGTGCGATTTCGAGTGAGCGATAGTGGGTTACGATTCGCACGATAAATAAAAACACAATTCCATTTGAAGCTCGGTGCTGCGGCGCGGCGGCCGTGTCCCGTGTACCTCAGCAGGCGTTCAAGATTTATACAGGGAGATGCGGAACAATATATCACGGGTCCGTACAACGCGGGAACTCGACCTATTCCTAGTGTGGCACAGCCACCGGACCGATAGCGCCGATAGCAGATCCACTGCGCCGATACCGGACACTTTTGCAATGCTGCAAAAATAGTCTTACTCCACATCGATAATTAAACGCTTTTCTGAACTCCTTGCCTCCTTTCCGCTTCTAATTATTACACCTAAATGTGCTTCGAATTTGACATAACTTATGCGTATATTTCGAGTAATAAATAACCGAGTATGGAGACGCGTATTTTTCATGCGAGCATTATATAATTTATGGTCGACGATGATATCGCGACGGGTTCTTTTATTTGTGAAATAGTGATGTTCTGAGTGTGCTCAGCGAGCGTTGCTAACGGGAAATTTTGAAGATAAATCAACGGTAGTCGATCGCCTAAGCGTTAGTGTGGGCGTAAAAATTTATTCGACAGTCAACATTGATATCTTGATTCCGCGACGTGGACCGCGCCGTGTATAGCGGCCGGTGACTCGACGAACGATCCATCTATCGCTTATCGCTAAAACGTATAAGCCCCCTGGACATACTACTAGCGATATTGCTAATTGAATATCACCTGGGCTACAGGCTCATGGTCTTTTAAGCTGTCGAAGAGCGCGCTGATTCAAACATATTCCTAACACCTACCGATACGTTTACAGCATTATACACGACGACCACCTGAAACAAAAGGAAAAGCGAAATTAATTTAAATGCCAATCATAGTAAAATTATAAAATAATATTTTAGGTCTTGATAACTCAAATTTAAAGCAATGAACGCATACACATATGACGTTAGACGGTTCCGCTCGTCTTGATCGGCTGATGAAAAAAGCTTGTTTAATCTCTTAAGCACGGGGTGACGAACATTAAGTAAAATATCCAAACACACGTAGAGAATAGATTCGTATAAAAATGTTTTGTAAATACGCGTTTACTTTACTCATTAATATATTTTCTTTAATCAATACCTTGAACAAATACATCAATTTCATGTTGTTCAGGTAATGAAAAAGTTACATCAGTAAAGTAAATTTTTAAGTTAATGCGTATTTGATAAAGGGATCGTATCTCCAGCGGGCAGGCTGCGCTGAGCCGGCTCTGAAATTAAGATGTAACATGATGCGAGAACGAGCAAGAGCTGCTAGATTTATTGCTATACCACTTTGCATATGCTGATTTACAAACTCACAAGTATTACTATAGAGCTGACTCTAATATGCCAATGACAGTTTAAGTGTGACAGTAAAATAACCGTTAACATTCGACGTAGCAACGCTTTACATAAACAAGCTTGGCTTTGCCCATTTTTTTATGGTAATTTGAATAATATATTAATAACGTATATTATCAAAGCTTTTAACATAGCAAGCATTGATGGAAATATTTACTTGTGTAAGGTGAAGTGTTTAAAGTGCTTACGACTTGTGTTGATTTCATTAAGACCGTAAGCAAACTGAAAGATTAACAAATACTAATGTAACTCTAACCGACATCATACGACGTTTTTGTCACTATAGATTTCCACGCAGTGTTTTATAAGAAGTGACTTCACGTGACAAATAATTCCGTCAGACTATAATTATCGACATGAGATTGAGATATTCCCGTTTTCATTAAATCTTTGATAAACAGTTTCTAAAAAAAAGTAATAATTATCCGCCAAAAATAGTTCATAGGTTATTTTTTTTAAATCACTAGCATTTCTTTTAAGAACAATTAAAACATTTAAAAACAGTAGCATAGTATTTTTCATTAACAAGTAAAAGTTATTAATAGAATTACTTCAATAGATGGTAAATTCAGCTCTATGTATGTCGTTTTATGCTGAATCGGGCCATTCGCAGCGGCGGGCGCGAGCGAGACGCCCGCCGCCGTCCGCAGTCAGCAGAAAGAAACAACAGAATTGCTCGCGCCTTGTATTCTTACTCAGCTCGACTTACATGTATATCAAGTCTAAGTTTCAATTGTATTCATTTTAATAATTAATCTAACATACAATTATTAAAAACGCAAGTTAGAACTTTCTTGGTGCAATTAAAATCTCTTTTAGTTAACAATTCAAACTTGTATGTATTTAAATATGGTCCGTGTATTATGTTGTATTACGTGGTATAAATTTTTTAAATATTGTAAACAATTACCTTACAAAAAAAGCCAAAATGCAAAAGGTAATGGTCATAAAGCTACATAACCCTGGAGAGCTTTTTCATTTTTCATAATTAAAAATAAATGAATAAGGAAGCTTTAAGCATTCAGATCATATTAGTATAATAATAAAAAGTCTCGTACTGTCTCTAGTAGTAATGCTAGAAACAGATGCCTTAAGCCTGAACAGAGATCTTACCTTACTTTCCGGAGGTAGTAATAAAGAACGCCAACCGAATAATTGATGCTATTGTATTACAGTCTACTTCCGTGTAGAGGGTTTGCATTCACTAAGTCATATGGCACAAAATACCGCACCCAGAGACGATCAATGAATATAACATTAGTTGCATTATTCAGCTATTTTTTACTGAACTAACGTGTACCTAATATCCATGTTATTGATGACTCTTTCTTTCAATTAAAATCAAGGAATGTCCTTTTGCTCGTCATTTTCATGTCTCCTCAATACTAGAAGGCCTGCTTCGCCAATTCTTTTACAGTATGCGGACCTCCGCTTGTCATATATCAGCTGTATTCACAAGGTGTGTATTTATAAATTCAAGTTTTAGAAGTGTCTATTAAAGTATTTACAGCTTTTGATGTTGATGATGAGTTGTTTTTTTTTATCATTGATAATCAATGATAAGAAAAAAAAACAGACACTCGCCTTAATTATAATCAAGACTACGTAATACTTGTTCATGTTTATTTTATTTTTTCAGTTGTCCGGCCCGAGCCGGCATCAAGAACAATGGAAGAAGGGAGGCGAGCGCTCCGTCAAGTGCGAGGGCCCATAAATCCAATAGGACGCGCAATTTGTTGAATTACAGCATGCGCCAGCCAGCCACCGGCCCGACGCGAAATTAGCTCCCACAGAGATAAATTGACGGCGGCCCGCTAAATAAATTATTTGGGAAAAACCGAGAGAAAAAAAACTGGCGTCTTTCCTTGATAAGGGTTGCGAGTATTCTGCCTTGGGTATAATTAATATCGACCAGCATAACCAGTTAAATAGAAATATAACGTTTTAAAACTTAAAAACTAAAGGGGGTAGTCAGTAGAACACTGTTAACGAAAATCAATACTCATTGTAATATAACAGATGTTTCCATCGAAACTATAAATTCCCTAAGAGAAGGCTAACACTCACGCGTTTTACATTTGGTTTAGAAATTCAAATAATTAAATTGATTCTTCGATAGTGTGCTTTTTAAACTCTTTTTACGTTTTATCAAAAATGGGAAAGGGCTGACGCACCCTTTCTTTCAGCGGGATTAATCTTCGTTGTATATTTGAGATTTAGCCAGCAATAAGAAAGACGCATAGGTGGGCTTAGAGAGGGCGGGCGCAGCAAATTGTCTCACCCGACGCTCCCCACTGACGCGCACATTTTATTACATTCGTTAACGCATATTAGATGAATGCGTAAATACTTTAAATTTGCATGAAAATTGTTAGAAGATTAGAGTCTCGAGCTACCAACCGCAAAGGGTTGAAGAGGTTGGCATATTTAAAACAAAAGAAGTTTAATGGAAAATTTTATAACAATTGCAATTATTTAACTACAAGCATATAAAGACCTGAATAGCTACAAATAAAAAAAAAACATTAATAAAAAGTTAAGGAGTTGGAAACCAGAGGTGAAAGAGTTTTCTATTGGGCACTGTGAATTGTATTTTCTTTTCATTGAAATTGTGACATATAATTAATAATTGATTATACATTTTTAAGCTCATTAAAAATATGTAATTTATGTTTTAACGCATAATAGCATTTCTTTATCGTTTTCCAGATTGTGTTTACAAAGGCCACGGCGGTGGCGGGGGCTGATCCCACCCCTTACCTGCGCGGAGTGGCCATCAATTCACATCCCCGCCCGACGTATGCGGCCCCGAGTGACATGCTCCCTACAACGCAGGCGCCATTACTGTTTCCTTCATTGTTCAATAAGCGATACACCAAAAAAAAAATTGTGTCTTCAAGGCGAGACGAACAAAAGTTATTTGAAAATTCTAAGAAATTAATTGTTTTTTTCTATGAAATTATTAAAACTTTCGTGAGACATTTCAGTATATTACTTATAAAAATCGCTTAACTCACGTGTAAATCACTGAGCGACGGGCCGCGAACGCGCTGTAGTACCAATCCCACTCACCCTGAAGTAGAGCCCCCTATGGGCTTGAAAATAGTTGGTACCGACACTGATTTACACGTGAGTTAAGCCGTTTTTTTAAGTATTATGATGTTTTTAATTTGTAAAATATAAAACAGAAGTCTCTGTTATAAAAGTAACTCATGGTTTTCTTTGAATGGTTATTGAGTACGTGTGTAACTATTTTTATGTATTAAAAACATGGAAACGTTGTACCACAAATCGGTATTTTTTTTATTTTTCTAACATGCGACTTTTTTAATAGCGACTATGTTTGAAATAAAAGACATTTTATAAATATACATACGTATTAAAAAGATTTAGAAGAGGTTTTTCGTGCAGGATCCCGATCCACCCCCCGCGCCGGTCGTTAATCAGGATTTTGGACGGGCCAAGCTAAAATTTTAGACGTTTTAAGCTGCGCGTAAATTTCGTAAAACATGACACGATGGGAAAAAAATCCGACCGAAAGTTACCTACTCCAAATATTTGCAGGCTTTTGTACGCCGCGCTCAGAGCACATTGAATACGAAATACAACGCCACATTTTCATGTCTGTGTTTTTCGTTGTTGGAGAATTGTCCACGATATATTATTTATATATAAATATACATATTATTAATAAAACTTTTTCATGAATGTTGCCTTATAAAGTGCCATCTTACGTTAAAGTTTGGAAAAAGATAAAAGAACTCGAAACAAAAATGTATTCTAGAAATGGTTTGTTTGTTTAATAAAAAAACTTAGAAAACATACGGAGAAGACCTCGTGACCTGTTCGGATATATTCCGGCATATCTTTCAAGAGCATCGCACCATACACGGAAGCTTACGACAGCGGCGCATGCGCAGCCATTTGTCGCCGAAATGAACTTTCACACTATACAGATTAATTTTATTTTAGGACGCGCCGAATGCGCTCGGACCATTCGAGCTAATCCTTCCTTTTTTTCTTGTTCATCCAATTTATTTCCGTAACACTTTGTTATATGTCACCATTAGGCCGGCTATGCGAGGGTTGCACCGTACAAACTATTTCGGGTTCAAGCATTACATTAACGCACACACGTTATACATTTACTTGCGTGTGTTCGCAAGGACAGAGTGTTCGAAATAACGGACCCAACTGGATTGCATAGCTGCAGCATTAAGATTGAAGCCGTTGGATTTCTATCAATGTGGTTCGAAAATAATTCTAAAAACAAATGACAACCGTTATACCCAAAAATACATGAATATCTTAGTTAGATTTGACGCAGATTTTTAGCACATCGACCAACACAAAATTTAGTAAATCTTCTACACCTTGCACGTAATCTTTATTTGGGATTCTGTTAAACAATGATAATGGTAACTTGTTAACAAATTACATGTTTTTATGAACTTGAGATCACTCATAGAGAGGAACAAGCGCTCCGATTCAGTGGTACCAGGTGACGTAAATGTTAGTAACATTATTATATTCGGAATTTAAGTTGAGTAGGTGTACGGACACAAAAGAAACTTGTTTTAGATGATAAAGATCTCTTAGAACGGCGCTCAAGAATTCACTGTGACTATGCTCATATAAAATATTATTTACATACATCTTGAACAATAGTAAATATAAAGAACATTATAATTTTATTTCGGACTTTTCCACAGTATTCATTTGCCTTAACTGTAAATGACATTTATTTTTAAGGCATTATTTCTTCACATAGTACTTAAGTAACAACTCTCAGTTTAAACCTTAATATAAGTAGACCAAGAATGTAATGTAAACCATTTTTAAACCAAAATTTGTAAGATAATGAGAATACAAATAATAAAAAAAAATTAACCAAAAAATATTTTAGTTGCCAAATATTGAAACGAGAAAAAGTATTTAATCCCAAAAACTTTTGTAGGTTGGTACAGAGCGGTAAATCAGAACGCGGTTGTCGGCGGCGATGCCAAGGAAATAAGATGAGATTGACTTGGCAACATTGCAATTTATACAGACGCGAATGGAGTCCTCCCAAGTCGGTCTAAACTTACCTAAGATAATATTAATAGTACATGCTCTTAAATTGTATTAAAATTAAATAAAGTCATGATCTTTGCACACCCTGTAAACATTGCGTTTTGTTAATCCTTTCCAAGCTGTAATTACCATATTTACTAAATTACAGATGTAAACGGTTTAATAAAGTAATCATAGCCTTTAAAAGAATTAAAGTAATTGAAGTTAAAAGTCAATTACTTTAAAACATATTGTTCCGGCTTTTCACTAGCGACAAGCTTACCAAGGCTGGTAATGAAAGCATTGCTATCGGGTATTTCTTTAAGTAAATATTTCATTAGAGCGACAGTGAAACAATAATTCAATCAATTTCTGTTGCATCCTTGTGATAAACAGTTAATAGGAAATCCAAAAGAAATTCAAAACTGCAACAAGACATTATATATTTTGATAATGCATAAAGCGAAGAAAACATTTCTCTGTGTCACGAACAAAAGGATCGTAACGCAAAACAATTTTGTGTAGTTCTGTAGATTACTCCGGCGACCGTTACTACCGGGAATCACGTGATCTCACAATAAACTATCTCTCATCCTTGTTATTTATTAAGCCCCGGTGTTCACACTATTCCTTCCTATCTATTTCCAAGGAAAAACAAAAATCGTGATCATGCATCAACGTCAGCGGAGCTCGTTACCGAAATCACGTTTATCATAGATCACATTTGTCTAAGGCTTTACATTTACCTCTCACCAAAAAAGAATCTAAGTCAAACAACAAACTCAAACGAGAATCAACTCTCTTCCTTAGCAAGAGAATTCATTTTACAATAGCTTTCTGTAAAATTAAAACGAAATTACAAGAAAGGCGATATGTGGTACTTGCGAGCCACACACGACGATTTTCGGAAAAACTAAGAAATTGCGCTTTAATATGACAAAGGTTTACCAAAACGTAATGGAAAATGATACCTCTGTTCCGAAAACTACACATTGATACTTTTCATTTAAGGAAGTCACAATTCAATGTCAATTCATTTAAACTTGCAATATAAAGCAGCTCGAGTTAAACTTGAAAGTATAAAATAAATTGTAAATGCGAGAATATTAAATGCGATCTATTTCAAATTTCCTATTTATTATTCTGAGTCATAAAGCTCGAGCAATTTCTCTGGTCGGGACGTATTTGCTTTGAATAAAGTCGCGTCTTTGAGTGCGATTCTTTTGAATGGAACGCCGCAAGATGGCGCCGCCGCGAGACGCGATTTGTCAAAGCAAAACAAACAGAAATAGTGCTGCTTGACAAGTTTATAGCGTAGAGAGCTTTCATCGTCTTACAACACAATTTTCGTGCACAACGTTATATGTTATGTAACTCCTTGCGAAATTTCCGAGATGAATATACGCACACAAGAGCAATATTAATTACTTTTGTAATTAATTTGGTCTTGACTTTTTATCCGAAATTACGAGATGGTTGATATTTGTGTTACTTTGAAAACAAGATAATAGGATAGTCGAAGTAGCTTCAGATTTTAATCAAATTATCAAATCAAATTATTATTCATATCACAATGAACAACCATATATCACATAGTATAAATATTTAAAGCGAAGTTGCATCGGTCGAAATACGAAACTAGTTTTTGCAGACGTTTGTAGCGAAGTGCAAGCTCTTGGATGTGGTGTACGCTTTGGGCTCGCTACACACTGTGCGATTATTGTTACAAATTTCAACACTTAAGGACATCGTCGCAAATGAAATGCGGAGATAAAAACAGATTTTTAATACATCATGAATCTTCAACAGTTTATTGAAAAATGAAGTTTTTTTTACATTTAATAGTTCGTAGAACAGTGATTCGCTGTGAATAAGTAAATATGAGCGTTATTGTATTTATTGGGTTTAAATAATGGAATTTATTCAGTTGTAACGTGTCGATAGTGTGCGGAGAGCTGTTGAGGGATGGGGGGAGGTGGTAGAAGTTGCGCGGGATAAGAGCGCAACAAGAATAATATAAAATGTTTTTCATTTTCTTTATGTCACCCTCGGCAGTCGTAAAGGCATTAAGCGTGACCAAACTTTTGTTTGATACCGCCGATGCGAGTATGAGGCGCAATCATACTTATGTATGTATTGTTTTAGAACACTTGTATCAAATTTAATAGAATAGGCACTTACTAAGTCGCGTACCATCTTTCGACGACATCACTTGGCATCAGGTGGGATCGTGGTCAAGCGTTACTTTAGTCTGCATATAAAAAATAGGTACCTTAAAAGTAAAGTTTCTATAAGAGTTACCTTAGAGATGAAAATATTTATCTATGTATTTATAAAATACTGATATTAAAGAACAGAGTATATCCAAGTTGCAAAGCTTAAAAGTTGTTGCAAAGGCTGTAAAAGGATCAAATATATTAAATAAATAAAAAGTGTTGAAAGATGTTTCTTAACAGATAACTTTAAAAATGGCTTAACGTATTTTTATGAAATTTGCCACCGAGATATTAGTCTAAAATTGCACATAGTTTGAGGCTTTTCTTTTAAGTTCCGCGCGGACGAAATCACAGGCAAGATTGTGCAGTCATAGAAGTCGTAAAAAGATGTCTGACTGATGTCTACGATTGCTTAAATTTAATATTGAGTACTGAGTATTTTCTTGGATGCTTGCTTGTCCTTATACAGTGTCGAGATAAAAAAAAATCTTATTCGTAGCGTCCCTAAACACAGCACGTGTGACATTATATATGGGGTCATTTTCAGTTTTGTCACGATTTCTGATTTCGAAGATAGAGCGAGGGTTCAGAAGACAGATAGCCGTTCAAGAATTAACTCGATGCCGGTAATATAAAAATGGAAGGAGGCGATAAATAAAAAGAAAATTTATTACATTGTACAATGATAAACTATTCCGACATAATTACAAATTAGTTTTTACTAAAAAAGGAACTGAATTTCGTTAATAGCTGATGTTTGAGTGTAAATAGTCTAAACGCGTCAACAACCTAATGGTACTTTTTTCCGATCACGCGGTCGTGCGTTCGATTCCCGTCATTCGTCTATTATCGTAACCCATAACCTAGTACAAGCCTAGAGCGTAGTTGAAGCGGTTTATTAATTTAATAAAATAAATTTTAGTAAATTAACAAATATGTGCTAATAATATAAGAAAATAGTTTTGTAGTTTCTAAAGTGCATATTTATGTAACAGTAACAGTATGTAGTTATACACATGTTATATATATATGATACAGGATAAATATATTTCAGTCAGTATATCAAAGCGAATAATTCGCAATAATTTGATTTATAACGTTCACTTGAAATTTATAATTAAGTAGATTCCATGAACAGGCTTCATTAGAATTTCCACCAATGAAAAATGACGGCTCACGCATTTTGTGCGGAGCTCGTA
>JAODUI010000032.1:5173873-5279551 GCA_027563995.1 Papilio gigon | reverse complement strand
TATACTGGACTATAATTATAATAATAATATGACTGCGTGATCATCAGCTAGAGGTCTAATCACTATACCCGTCAGGATTCGAAGAGCGTCAGATCCCTAGCGCATCTGCGTTTCATAGTCAAAGTCAAAAGGCAACCATATCCATATCTTTTCTGCAATAATCTTGCATTTTCACCACACCGGAAATGAGGGCAATAACATAAAGTAAAGTAAAATCGTAAAACATAAATTATTTCTTTTAAAGATTGATATGCGAAGTATGTTATTAAGTGATAAAAATAAGTATAATGTAATAAATTACTAATGAACTCATAACGCCATCTTTTGTCCGATAGCTAAAGTAACAACTGTTTTGAAATAATCAATTACCGACCACATTAATTTTAATAACAGTAATAAATATTTATTAATGTCCATTATTATCTTTATAGTCAGCCTACAGGTCTATGAACTTTGTATTAGGTTAATGTTTTAATTAGTTATTGAAATAATTAAGTATCATAACAAATTACAAAGTAATGTAACTAAATATTTATCTTGCTACTAGGGTATAAAATATATAAGATAAAGTTTTATTAAACTACTGATTAGAGAAGTTAATTGTTTATTTATTTAATCAAACTTCTTGCTTGTCTCGTCACGCGTCTCACTTTACTTAAAGAACATGTTTAGACATAAAAAACACTAGTTATAAAAAGTAACAAGTATCGCTCTATAAAATTCTTATAGCTTCATAAAATCACTAGCGGTAATAAAGTGCGCCTCATAAAATAACAGCTGATCGACGCGATAGAGCACAATATGATTGAAATAATAATTTTACAACCAATTTACAAACAATAAACGTCGCTCCCTTGTCTCAGCCGCCCGAGCGCTCTCAGATATTTCCATATTCTACAGAAAAGAGCCAAAGCTCGTAACTTTTACGAATGCCAATAAAAGCATAACTTCCGAGAAAGCATGATATAACTCAACTTCTAACACTATAGATGGCGCATTTGATGGATTTCATTGAAGCGCCATCTGTGAAAGCTCGAGCGAAGCTTTTTACGAGCCAATTGAGGTCATCACATCGTAAAGTAAATGTTTTATGACGTCGAATGATGACGCTAGTGTAGCGGAACTTCGATATTATTCAGCTTGCATTTATTAGTGTTTGTTTAACGATTAAAAGCTCGTTAAAAGATTTATGTAGTGCAGAATAATATTATAACGTAAAAATATACAATACAATTTATGAAAAAAATATTCTATAAATGCAAACAGTTAATGGAAACACCATGTCAGTTACGAAGTTAATACGTCAAGTGTGACTAATTTAATAAAACTATACGATTTATTGTTAAGTCGCTAAAAACAAATCTCTAAAATGTGTAGAATACACAACAAACGTGTTTTTCCTAACAACATAAATTGATTCACAATATACGAAGTGTAAACTGCGTCATTAACATTGATTTCTTTCCACGTGGTTCTGTTGTACTACACACATTCCCTTAGTTCTATAAAAATCCGTTAGGCTGTGGCGGCGCTAAAAGCAATTGGTATAAGCGACATCTACACACTGCTCACCGAACTACCACAATGTCGGCTATAAAGTAATAATACAATTTAAATGAAAGTTCATTTAAAGAGGGATTTACTTGTTTTAAATTTCATACAAATCTAATTTAGTAACCTGGAAATAGATATAAGTATTTTTATAAAGTTAGTGGCCATGATTATATTATTTTGTGAAAATTCCTACAACAGATGGCACCACTAGTCAAATTAGCAGCAAACTTTATTTATAATGTAAATGTAATTTATAAACACTTTATAATTCAACCAAGGTCTTATTCATTAAAAAAAACATTGAATTTACAGTAAATAAAGGTTATATTTTACAGGCTTCTAGTTCCCTACATTCAAATCGTAAGAAACCTTCTTACAAAAGACGAAATTAAAAGCTTATCTAAATCCTAAGCAATTATGTATAAGAGGGGTGACTGACAAATCCTAGTTTTAAAACAAGAAAATAATTCCAAACATAAATCGCGCTCTCGGTGTGAATAGAATAGCAATTATTTGGTTGAGTTGGTACTTACTCTTTTCTCCCCTACCATTGTAAAAAATCTCATTAGATCTACATCTAATGTCATCCCAATTGGAACTGTGGCATTGAAGTATAAGGTTTTTTTATTCTTGTTGGCATGACTTAATCTTACAAGATAGATAAACAATATTATAACTTATAGACCAGATATATTATGTAAAATAATATCAAAAATTGTTAAACTACAAACCAATGCGGCGTTCTTCAAACAATACCGTATTTTACCAATTCGATCACGTTTGATAGGAATTAAGATCGAGTTTTCTATAGTAAGGGCCACAATCATGTAATCTTAAATTACCACCGTTATTTGACCCCTCTTACGTTTCGCGAATATCGAATCTTCTCGTTCGAAAGGACTACACCCGTTAAAGCATGGGTCAAGTATGAATGGGCGGTATGAAATAGGGATACACCATGTACTAGCACGCAAAGAAGTGCCGTTATTTCGTTTAATTAAGGCGGCGTGTCCTACGTGTTTTAAGAGACGCGAAATTTACGCGAACAACAGAGATAAAGGTAACCGTGTAAGTACATCAAAGATATACGGGGACGCAACATTACGAGGGGAACAATTTGTAATGTTACATACTATAAGCAGGTAGAAAGTTGATTAAAGATATTTCGAAGTTTAATACGATTTTTTTATATGAGAAGGGGCATAGGACAAGCGGTATCACCATAGTGACTATTAACCATTAACTAATAGTATTGTACTAACATAATGAATAATTTATATTATATGAACTGCAAAAAATATCTATTTACTTAGATACCGTTTAAGAAAATAGCGTAAGTGGAATCTTGTATAATCGGATTCAATGGGAATAAGAAATTATATAAATCTTTAATTGTCGTTAATAATATTAATCGTTTTTAATTGCTTTTGGGTTTATTTTTGAAATCTCGAGTTTTGAATTTGATATAAACAAGATTGTTTCTTATAAGTATATTCAATCTTATAAATGTTATTTTTGTTGGTTGGTTATTATCTCAACTGTACGTCGATTCCGGTTATATACACAGGCAGGAAGTAAACAATTTAAAAAAAAAACAAAATATTTCAGACAGCCTTCAGTTAACGCCTACCCTTACATCATTTACCTAAATCAGAACCTTAAACAATACCGCGAGAAAGAATTTCAGACGCAATAAAGAAAGGCAAATAAAGATAAATTATTGTATCTCCAGAAGACTGATAGGGGTCGGAGGGCCTCGCGCCCCGTCGAAAAACTTGAAGGGTCCAACCCTTCCGTAGTTATTTACTCCGCGCCCCTGTCGCTCCACTTTGATAGAGTTTTTATTTATTTTTATGCAAGATATAGTCTAGATACCTACCCTTATGAATAGTAAATATGTTTGTAGCGCATTGTGAGGTATTACTGCTTCCTTTTTCATACGAACAACGCTTTAAACATACAAGTATGTTTTACTAGATTGCCTTACTAGATACTTATATGATTTAGTATAAACATACTTGAGTAACATAGACTTGTAACACACAAAATAGATAATGAAGAAAAGTCAAAATCTATTGATAAGTGCATGATAGTGTCCACAGAGGGCGCACCACGTTATATCGTACTGATGCACACATGTATTTGAATGCGGAAGGCAGAGGACAGCATACCGTGGAAGGCATTGGGAAAGGCCTATGTCCTGCAGTGGGCAGATAAGGGCTGATGATGATGACGTACGTAATCTCAGCTCAATAATAACAAAAAGAGATGAAAAAGTATAAGACATAACTGGTAAGAGGGCAGTTTTATCGTAGTTTTGTTTTGAGTTCAAAGCTAAAAATAAAATAAAATCAAATAAGTGACAATTTCATGTATATCCGAGCAGTCACGCATGCGCAGTTGGTACCACACCACGCACTCAATTAACAGCCGCCACTTCAATTAAAACGCCCGCCCAAGATTTATTGCTTTCCTAATTTATACATTTTAGCTGTTACGACGCGCCCTGGGTTTTGATGAGGTTCACTTTAATACAGCCGAACTGAAAACAATACAATTAACTGAGAAAGTGCCCTCATTATATTGCTTGAGAAAACTTAATTTTATTTCTCAAATTAATTGTTTAAATTAAACATAATTACTTAATGGTAGTTTATTATTTTTCAAGTTGTCAAATTGCAATTTCACTTCTCCAATACGACAGTGGTACTGACTGACACGTAAAAAGTATTTCATCTCGTTCTTTTAAGAATAAATAAATATCGCCTGCCATTAATCTTTCGTACTTAATTTAAACCATCCTGATACATTCATAAAGAAGTTCAAATTGATTTAAATAAGGATTTAAAAAAACAACGATTTAAAAGCGATTGATATGGTAAACTTTTATCAAAGCTTTCAATATGCTTTTAGACTGATTAAGTCATTAATATAAGTGGATATTTTAGTTTATAAACAAATACTGTCAAATTAAGTTGCATATATAGATAATATATTGCCTTAAAATGTGAATATTAAATGATATAAAAGTATATATTGCAATAATATTATCGTATATTAATTTAAAAAATGTTTATTTTACAATGCAAAGCAAAACATATTGACTTCCTTTTTAATTTTTCAATTTCGTTTCTATGATAATTCTTTAATACAAAAAATCCATACATTGTATTATACTACATGAGAAGGGCGTGGACGGAACTATGCAAGATGCAAGCAGTCGTTTTCATTTATTTTTTTTACCAATGATGTTTGCTTACAAAAGGTGTTCATTACAATAAGTTCCACCTTGAAGGTCGAATGACATTGTTCATGTCCAGTATTGTGCCCTTTAACGGTATTTTTTTTCCGCAATTCATGTATGTTTGACACAGTTATATTACACGGATGTAGGCAAAATTCTATTACTATATTTGTATAAATTTATTAGTTCGAAGTTACACGCGCCACTGGGTTGCTTGATAGATGATTATATTTGATTAACAAAACTTGAATTTAAATTCAAAACACGCCTTTATGTCTTTATCATTTATGGAATTAAACATCCTGTATAATTAACTAGAAATAATACTATAAAAGGTTGTATTTTATTATTTTTTTTTTAATATGAAATGAAATGTCGAATTAATGATACAGGGAAGGGACTGGCCTCTGATACACGTGGCAACCTACTTCAGGAGCTAAGGCTTTTACTTACTCGTTATTATGATTATTTTCGAAGAACTTTTTACAAATGTAATTACAAAAATGTACGTAATAATGTGCTTAATAATTTCTAGGAAAATTAATAATGTACCAATTAGTAACTTACAACTTAGATTCTCAGTTCCTATAACAATTATACGAGGGGCAATGTAAGGGTTATTAAATCATAAAACGATAATGAAGCGTGGCTCGTTGGGCGCCGTCACCTCGCTTTATGGCGTCACTGTTGAGTCGTAAATGTATAAAATAAAAGTTGGAAGCGTGAACAAACCAATAGATAATGAACTTTTATTGGTCAGCTGGTCCCGCGGCCATTGTAAAGGGCACATCGTAAATGGTAGCAGCGTTCCCAATGCAATCGCCTCGGGCCTTGCATTTGTATACAGGTTGTTCCACAAATAGAAAAATAAACCAAGTGTGTGCTTACTATCGTATTTGTGTTAATTAAATTTAGAATTATTTATAGTTTCAATCTAAGTAATAAATACACTTTACGAGACCAAATCAAGATTTCCTAGAAACTATTGAGCTTCCGCCTTCTTTATCAGATCAGCGCGATAGAACTACAATGTTGCAGTGTCATTAGAATTAAATAAATGTTACAACCTACTGCCTCTTAATCTACCGGTTAGATTATCAATCGGTTCCATCTAGACTTCGATTCAACGCAAAATATTAGAATGAATTCCGAAATGATTATGTAATAGTATATTTGCAGCTTAAAAACTTAAGAGTAAAAGCTTAATGTTAGATGTAAGCTATTTACATATAGCCTTAGTAATACTGTTAATAATTCCTATAGCAAGCAGAGTACTCGATTAATTATTGAGTGGTAAGTTGAGCTTTAATTAAACACTTTGCGGTCATTTAAAGTCGTATTATTTATGTAGAGTTTTACAATAAGCGTGTGTTTTGGCTATACAAACAATGGGATATATATTGGTGCGTGGAAACAGTCGTAAGTTAACTGGAACACTTGCAACTTTATTGATCGCAGCAATTATTGTAAAGTGACTATTAAGTAGGCAGTTTGGATAGATAGTGGGGCTTGTTTATTGCTTTTGCGGACCCAGCTCCATTGCCTCATCCGACAATTAATAATTGTTGTGGAAAACGATATTTCTCGTTTGTCGTTCGATATGAATTGGTCGCGTGATTTTATAATAGGGGTTAACTCGATAACCGTTTATGTAAGGGGTTGGTTTGAGTTTATACACACTTGTATTTATTAATCCAATTGTAAAAATTATCAACTATAAATTTTAAATATTTCAAACCTATATAAAATATTTTTAAAAATTCTTCATCATCAACTTTTTCATATCAACGGTTATATCTGAGTTCACACCCTCCTAACGGACATCCTCTTTCTTACATTCCATCCACGCTTCCTGTAACTATGTTAATACTTAAGATTTGTATGGGTTTAAAAATGCAATGTTTCTTATAGGCAATAATAAGCCACAAATATAACGTCGTTGAAATTTATTATGTATTACGTATTATTATGCATGCTATTGTTTAATTTAAAAAGTATATATATACCAGTATATACCTATGTTTTACTTAAGCAAATTTATTTACGTTACAATTATATCGCGATTGAACTACAAAGAGAACGGGGACCTGTTACGTTAAAATAATTGAATTAGAAAACAGTCAGATAGTCATTTCTATCTCGAATTTCCAATAGGAATTACGTACGTAGGGGCCAAGATTCCTTGGCTCGCGGCGGAGCGGAGTCGTGTTCAGCCGGGGCGAGCCGGGTGAGGAGATAGTATCGACATGCACGAGTGTCCCAACTAACGAAATTCTACTTTACTTTGTATGGCAAGACGCCGTATATAATGAACATCGATTTATTCTATACTGGGTGATCCAGATCGTTTTGTGTGTGTTATTTAAAATACATTTATTGTTTTTGTCCAAGCAGTTTTCATATGTTCTAGCATTAAAAGCCATATGATAAAAAAGAAGATATCAATAAAAGAACAGGAACACGTTTCGTTTATAGTCATTTGTTTTTTATACGCCACTTTTATATCAGTTTTAGGTAAATCCATAATCAAGCCATACAATATGCAGTACTTGTCTATGTTATCCAAGCAATTGCTCGCGACTTTTTGCGCTGTTTGCGTTTAATAAATAATAGCCAAAGTTGCTCTCATTTACTTTACTTACGTATCAATAAAATCCACGTTAAAATCGGTCTAGCCGTTTCGAAGACTTTTCGGAACAAAACTTGAAAAGACAGAGACCAACATTTAAAAATTAAATTTGCGTTATAAGTAACGTTCGCAAACGTCACGTGTACATGATTTTATATGACATTCAGACAATTAAATTTAATGCGTATATAAGTACCTATACCTATAAAGGTAACCATTTAAATTTATATCAAATAACAATTTATGTCTAAAATGATGAATACAATTAATAAAATATTTTGTTAAGTTATATTTAAGTCGTTTGCAGATAATTTTACTGCGTCGTTTGTATAATTTAAAGATCAAATCGATTGACATCTTAAATTAATATAGAAAAAATATTTGATTTCGTTCAATTAATAATTTTGCTGATAGATAAAGATCTATAAGTTCTTGGAGTTCTAATACAAATAAAAAATAGTAACCTAAGAATGTTGTTAACTAGACAATAATAATTTTAGCGTTAAGATCTATCTACTTTCAATTCTAAATTAATGTAATATACGTAGTATTTTGGAACATAGTAAATACCGGTAAGGATAGTATAGGCTACATATTTTTCTTAACATCTTTTAAATTTAATTCGTTAGTTAGAAAGATTAAACCTCAATTGCAACTAAGCGATAACTTTTAAGTAACCGTAAAAGTAACAAAATTTATACAAGTTATATTGTATCACAACCTCACCAAAATGTTTTTTTGAGGATAATATTTTAAACACTATCTTCCTGTCATCTTTAATTAATAAAATATGTTTTCTTAAGTAACAGTTAAAAAGTATCAACCCATAAATAACATCGCATGAAGTCGTGTTGTCTCCACATAAGAAAGGCGATCTCTAAGTGCGGGCGCGCGGCCGTAGTTGGTACATAATGACATACGGCCCGCTATTCGCCGCCCGCGCCTCTCGTACGACTCACTCCTTTTATTACAACCGAACAGGTTTCAAACAGGAGCCATATAAAAATGCAATATTTTAATAAGAAACGACCGCTGACTATAAATCAATACGATAAATAAAAATACCAACTCGCCTCTCACTGATTAATACGTCATGCATAATTCAAATGCCCTAATTAAGAACGGTCCTTTATGTAGAGTCAACAATAAAAGCAATTATAGGAATAAATCGCCTTTGACAGATTTGTTTAAATGTTTAACCACGCTAGTCCAACTTGTGTGATGTATCTACTACGTCTGACAGCACTGCAAGATCACATTTATTTTAAGAGAAATATATTCAGCAATTTATATGAACTTAGCTCCTGTTACTATCACCGTATTCTTTCAGCATCTTTAAATATGTATAGGGCATTGCTATGTAAACTAGATTATTAGTCTATGTACTGAACTAGTGGTTAATTTTGGGTATCTAAGTAAATATAATGACGAGATTATATCTTAGTAGTACTTGTATTGCTGGGTAGATGGCGTCCGCGTCACAGCGGACTTCTTCTAGACTATTTTCATTTATAGATTTGAAGCAAGATACGTTTCAGAGTTCTGAAGATACGTAGTTACAAACATTCATCCGTCCATCTAAACTTTCTCATTTATACTTAGTAAAAATGACTTGAAAGTATTTTCCTTATTCATAATTAAATTTAAATACCTAATCAATTTATCGACAGTTCATTACATATCATAAATTACGCATAATATATCAATGCGCTGTCCAGTAATGTACTGAATATAAAAAAAAACGTGTTTCTATGTATATTAATGTGACATCAAGCAATGGGGACTGAAGTGCCGTGTAACTTTATTGATTTTGAATTAATAATAATCAATATATAAAAATCTAGTATTAATAAATAAATCTACGATATATAAGTGGTATTAACTTGTATAAATTGGTGACATTCTTTTATTAAATTATAGGAAACTTTTTAACGTAACAGTTAGAAGGTGATCAATTCTTAACACAATTTACATGAGAGGCTCGGGTTATGTTAGAATTACGCAATTTCATTATACTTAGATGTGACCAGGATATGAAAGAACTTATTAAACAATTTTCACTATTAATATATTTGAATATGTACATCTGGACAAAATACTTTAAAACCAATTTAATCTAATTTCACTAGGAATTTTTATTTTATACACAGTTGAAAAAGTTTGATTTGTAAATTAAATAGATTAAAAAAATACGTTTACTTAATTTAAATGAGGATTCATTAGCTACACTAAATCAAAAATAAAAGATTGACGATCGAATATTATATAAAATTGAGTTGTTAAGACTTCGCCTCGTGATACGACGATTGGGAAGCAACCAATAATTTTTCGTACTCACTAAACAGCCGATGTCTCAGAATCGACCGGGGTCGTGGACCCTAAAGATGGCGGCCGGTGGGCCAGCAAAAAAGCTTTACTTGCCGCTGCCTACTTTCTGCATTTCAACTTCATTTACTTATATGCTGACAAATATATCGTAACTCTATCTTTATTTCTTATCGACGTACACAACTAAATTTGCATATTTGTATTTAAAAAATAATGTTGACATTTATTATAGAAATTAAAACGAAATAGTCAACAACGCTGTGCGTAAATAAATATATATTTATGATAATTAACATAATCTGTGGTAAAAAAAAAAGATTAAATGCTGTTAAAACAAGAATTTTATTTCACGAAATTAAGTCACAAAACGATTTGATTTAAAATTAAAATTTGTTAACTTATTCTAATCAATTCTCGAAGTCTAAAAACTGTTTCGTAAATATGTTGATACGAGACTTTAGCTCTTGTCATGCAATATGTATTTTTTTTTATTAAATCTTCATGTAATTTTACATGCCCAAGTTAATTACAGACTATAAATAGAGAGGGTGATTATGTGCGTTTGTACGTTTACGCAGAAATCTTGCAAAAGGAATCCGCCGCCGCGGCAGAGAATTGAGATTTCAAATCGATTTGGATGGTATCCCGATCGGCATTTTTTACATCCCGCGGGTCTTAAGAAATGAGACTTAAATCCTAATTTAACGAGTTGACACGCACATACGGACGGAGCTATTCAGCATTTCTCGACGTCAATAACATGGCCAAATTCGTCGAATGGCATTTGTGGATATTTCTTCTGCCGACCTTACGCCGGTCGGGGACCGTGGAATTCAGTTTTTAGTTACTCTTTGACCGTTTGGTTACCATAATCGGCGTCCGAGATGAAACAGACTATAGTCGATTTAATTAATAGACGTTCCCTCCAACCATTGGGAGTTAAAGTCAATGAAGTCATTATACATGCTTACGAAATATAAAGCCTCTTTTGAGTCGCGATCGTTTTTTACAGTTTTCTTGAACACAGCTGGGATTATCATAACGCCGGTTCAAATTAATCAATCAATTCTTAAGTAGAAATCTCAGCGTTCACTTGCAGTAGTCAACTGGAAATACCATAATTATCTCATAGAAAAATGCTGTACAGAGCTGAAGCGGAGACGGCCGGAAAAAGATCAAAGGCGCATTCGGTTTAGTGAATTGAAACATTGCAAAACAGCTATACCATAGAAGTCTCGCTTGTGCGATTTCAAAAATGGCGTCGCACGTCGGCTGGTGACGACGAGTCGGTTTTTCGCAACCGTCTCCACTCGATAAATAATGCCGCTGACTTTGACAAAAACTCACCTAGTCTTGTTCGGTGGCCGGCGGCGCGCGCCCCTCTGCCCCTCTGCCCCGCCGCTCTGCGCTGTCCTGTGCCTTTTTCTGCCCATTCCACGGCGCCGGCGCAATCGCGAACCGCTCACTTCCATACCCTAACTATTTACACCGCTAATGTCTAAAATAATACCTACTTATAATTATGGCAATTTGTTTAACTTCACCGACTATTAAAATTGCAGGAACACGGTCACGTTTACACTAAACTTATGCGAGAGTATTGAATGATAAGATGGCGCGGAAGATTGACGTTTCGCACGAGGCCGGTACACTTAGACTCTTTCTTACTTAGCTTTAATTAAGGTTAGGAGACCGGGTCTCTTTGGTAGGCATATTAAATTTGTACAATGCGACAGTTCGTCTCGCGGACAGAGCCGCGCCGGAGACGGGCCGCGGGCGAAGGGAACGTAACGCGCACTACGATACACCTACTCTAAACACGGAAGAGATTTCTACAAATTGCACTGATTTCCGATCGCGAACATCTACGATAGCGCGAATTAAAACATTTTTAAAGAATCAATAAATCAACAAAGAAAAACTACAGAATCAAAGAAATAATAATCAAACAAAACCCGAAACACAAATATACGACCCGTTTGTATTCTAACGTTCAAAAGTTCGTTTGGCGGGAACGTCGAGTCCGATTCGTTAGAACTGATTCCTTTTAAAAAATAATCACAACAACCGAACAACACTTAAATAACGTGAAATAATTACAAACAATTTACAAACACAAAGCTACAGTGTCCGTTTCGAGATGTCGATCTCCGTGAGCCGCGGCGGGCCGCCTAGTGGTCGGGGTGGCCCTGCGCGGCCGCCGCCGCCGCCGCGGCCGCAGCTGCCTTCTGCGCCTGCGCCTGCTTCTCCTGCTCGTTCAATTCCTTTATCGCCTGTATCTCTTTCTTTAACTTCATTCTTCGATTCTGGAACCAGATTTTAATCTGTCTCTCCGTGAGGCACAGCGCGTGCGCCATCTCTATGCGTCTCCTCCGCGTGAGGTAGTGGTTCGTGTGAAACTCTTTCTCTAATTCTAGGGTCTGATATCTGGTGTAGGTTTGTCTTCCCCGCCTCCGTAGTCCGTTCGCTCCTGCAACAATATAGAAAGATATGAATTTAAGTCTAAGAATGTCGGTGCATAAAAAAGAATTTTCAACAAGATCTGTGCTGTCGGTGCATTTCAAGCATTTGAATGTTGAATGGGCGAGGTTGTCTCGAAAGTCTAAGTCGAGATGGCGGTACAATCGTTCGTGACGACGGCTTCATTTCGCTCAGACGTCGATGTTGATAAACGACGCCGGCGTTGGCCTTTGGCGCGCCGCGAGCGACCAGCGGAATTAATACGCCACGCGAAACTGATTAATATTGTTTAGGTATGTAGTGCGCGCAATAACTAAACTTAACATTATAAGGAACTCTTAACTGTCGCACAAGACAATTTTAAAAATCTTTAATTAGGACCTATTCGCAGCTGTTTCTAATGGAATTTACAGTGTTTAAAAGGAAAGCGACAATACATAATTTTAAAACAATTTACTTTAATGTTAACATTATAGCATATGATGTCATTTGCCCATTAGCTGAAAAACGTGTACCACAACCCACAAAAAAAATATACTAAGGTAGACATTACGCGAAAGCTCCGATGACTATAATCAAAAAGTCGAATAAAGACGTAATTCCCTTGACGAAATTAATATTCCATTGCCGAACTGAACTTTTATGAAACACAAAAAAAATCGATCGGCAAATTTGGTTAATTGGCGCTCAAAAATCCAATCTCGACGCAGTTTCTTAACGCAATTCAAAACGAGTACGACAACCCTGTCGGAGAGCAACCCGCGGCGATGCGGGCTATGTACCGGAGGCAACTTGCGTGCTCTTAATGTATAGCTCCGCAGCCTCACGCTGAGATCCTTTCTCTCTTTTTTTTGGGTGTCAAGATCGCCGTGCACCTACATAACGGGTGACCAATCAATGCATTTATTTCGCAAGACCAATTTCTTTGGTGCACTTTAAAAGTAATATGCATAATGAGTTCGAAGAAAAAGATTATGTAGGCTGCTCATGTTTGTTTAAATTAAAAATTTCACTAAAAGGTTACTCTCGAGGAAAGTAAGTACATGGTTTTTAAATAAATTAATGAACGTTCTTGTATTAAGTTATAATACTTTTGTTGTTGTGTTTGATTATTACGTATTTTACAAATATTGCACAAGTCAACCGTCAAACGCCCTGTTCATCCAGAAAAAAAATACTGAAACGTCATTTAAAATAGTTTTTTTTTTTTTCATTTAAACTAAGTTTCCTATCGTATTTTTATCTTAACCGAATCCACCAAATAGGTTTTAATGCAGGTTTTGTATAATTTACATACATAAAGATAATAAAATTTAAACGCTGGCCCGTTACAAGAAAGAGCTTCATTAGTTCATGTCGAGCCGGACTTTGTGTGGTTTGAGGCACTCGAAAGCATCGGGCCGGTAATAAGACTGATACGAAAATAATTCGGTTTCATTTGGAGCGCACTTCTCACACTGTGAAAGGGGTTACCAACCAATTTAATGGCTTAATTATCTCAAGTACGGAGATCGGGCCGACATTAAGGGCACGGCTCTCTGATGCCGCCTTATCTATGCTCGTATATTGAAAAACACTTCAATGGCGTCGTGAGACTACATATTACTGTTTTAAACTATTAACAAACAGTTACTTTTTTAGATTCTAACAATTTTATTATAGAACCTTGATATTAATAATAGATAAAGTATTCGTGAAAAATAAAAATACAGACATAGGTAAAAGGATGTATACAATTCTTTAATTATAATTAAATAAAATTGTCATGAGATAACAAACATGCTCAGGCTTTCGCAGCGTCCAAAATAAAGTATCTTAAGAGGCGAATTTTTCTTTGATCCCCTCCCTAATGAGTGTCTTCCTCACACCGGGGGCTAAGTGCAACCTTTTTAATAATTAACAAAAATTCTTCGAGCTTCTGTATAGTGGGTAATTGAGTGACTCTAATTACCTAAGCCATAAAAGCCTTCCGGGAATGCGACGTAAGTACTGTAGGACCTTTTCCTTGTGTATTGCGCAGGTCGCTAAGAGATTACACTGCCCAGTTATTTATGTTGATTAACCAGCGTTTGCAAAGGGAACCTTAAACGCAATTGTTTAATTAATAAATAAATAACGAATCGCGGCTGAAGATAATGCTTGAGTTATAACCGTTTGTCGAAACGTGACAGCGGTAAAAGCTTGATAACAGAACTCATTAAGAGGTGTTACGAAACAAAAGACATTCGAAAACGATGCGAGGAACTTTCTTATTTCTATTCAAATTGAATTGATTAAAGGTAGAAGAGACTAATAGAAATATATATCTCTCTTTACGGTTGAAAAAAAAACTATTAACAAGAGAACATGACTTACTAAGCGCTACAATTACATTAAAGGTACATAAGTACATAGTAAATAAAATCAAAGTAAAATAGTGTATGTTAATGTATGTATGTTTTATTGTAGTCACTTACTTTTTCCGATTTCATCATCCAGAAAAATAAAACAAGAAAGGTTTCTTGTCGTTCCAATTAAGAGTAAACTTACTCTTAAAACTTCCTGTCCCGATCAATTAAAACGGATTCATTAAAAAGTTACGGTTATATCAGATCAACGAAACGTACCTTGGGAAATGCAAGCAATCATTGGTGTAGCGACTTCAAAAAAAATAACTCGGAAGCGACTTGACACGCCACATGTGCCAACTAATTAAGAGACCATAATTTCAGTGTCAATTTGCGCGTTGTAAATTCACCACAAAATCCGGAGTACGCCATAAAAGCAATAAACATGACGCAAATGACTTCATTAACGCCGTAGGCGGGGCTCGCGGATAGCAAAAAATATGTGTAGTGTCAGGGACAGGCCTTAATAGCTATGTAATGACGTCAAACGTTTCCGAGAGACGAAAATCTGAGATGTCATTGGAAGTGACGCCGCGCTGTTCCGGTACATTTGAAGTCACGCTTACGATTCTGAGGGTGAAGGTTGGTTCGACATTTCACTGTGTGATTTTTTTTTAACTTCCTGGGTAACGTTTCAATTTAGTGATATTTAACGAAGACTAAAGCTAGTAAATTAATAAAATTGCATTTATTAAACATGTTTTCCTAAATTTCAACTAAAATACATCATTCATGTATATTGTGGCTACTGTTTAACTTATAAGTCAACATGTTGAGGTTATTAACATCCTGTAAGTCCATACAAGCCGGGACCTTAACGAGTCAAAAGTTCTCTTGCTTTTTCAATAATTCAACAGGCGCGCAATGCAAGCTATTCATTTCTTAAATTATTCACCACAAAAAGTAAAAAGAAGCGTAGCCGCTTTCAAGGAAATCGACTGAAGTCGTTCCTGAGATTTCCTAAGAACAAATGTCAGCCCCAACCCGTTTCGTAACACGTGTCGCAAACAAAAGAAACTGGCCAACTCAACCCCTCCATTCAATTAGAGTCACCATCTACAGTATTGGATACAGGATAAAAACTTACATAATTTTTGGGTATATCTTACTCTACTATTAATACATCAGTACTTCAAAATAAATTTCTCATAAGAACTTATTGTTGGCGAATGTTTTTGGTATATAGTTAATCGTTAATTATAATAATATTATAAAAATTTCAATCAGTTACATTAAAATAACTTTCATGAAGGTTATTTGAAAATTTAAACTATTTCAAAATGTCTTGAATTTCTAAAATTTGAAAACGGACCAAGTTATTTCTAAACTTGACACATTTGTTACGAAATCCAACGAACGACAATAATAAGATGTTGACCCTACTCCCTCCGGAAAGTTGTAAAAGGATTGCGCAAGTTATTAGTCGTAAACCATTTCGGACTAAGACGTATAGCCAGTGAACCCATAATTCGCAATGGTCTCGCCATAGCGGGGGACATTCGCAACAACTGTTGTTTGCTCAAATGTTTTAATTGTTCCTAATTCGTAAAACTTCCTTCATTGATTTATTGAAGTTTTCTACAAAAAAAATGTAAAGAATGTTTTTTGTTTCGTGAAAACATCTGGAAGGGGTGACCGTGTTGTATAGAACAGAGACGGAAGGCTTGCAGTACAGACTATCACGGACCTTTAAAAAAGAATGTTTTTTTTTAAATAATTTCTTTGTTTTAATAAAGAAAGTGTAAGGTTACAGTTTCAAAAAGGTTTTTGTTTTTAGCATTCTAGTAAGTTTTGTAAAAAATAATTATTTTACGTAAAGATTACTTTGGGTATATAAATATAATACGGCGTAACCAATTTCGTATTAATCGTTGAATTGCCATTGTGATCGCTGATTGAATTGCGAATTATAAAACCGGACTCCACCGGGTGTGCCTACGCGCACAGTTTCTCCAATAAAATTTATGCAAAGCAGATTGCTCGTGAGGTCTAATGAGTCGAATTAAGATAGCGCAGTCGGCTTGCGCACAGCTCACTCTAAAGGAATAATCACGTGCTATTTGCCAAGATACCGCTATTTATTTACAAGATACTAGATAGTATTTATAAGTCTACAAAATTGACAATATACGCCATCTATTAGTAAGTATAATAACTAATTACTAAGCTATTAAAACGGATTTCGTCATTCATTAATTACCATGTTCTACGCTTTTTACTACGGTTTATGAAATCAATATGCGTTACAATAAGGCAGAACTAATCCTATCCTCAGTAGACTACATGTTCAAATTTTTTTTCGTTCCTATTTTTATCGCCGCATAAAAAATAGAAGTGATATATAAGTTATGTTGTGGCAGTGGACTTATTTACTTATACAACATAGAAACATAATTTCTACGAAACTTGTCTGGCATATTCAGGGAGATAAGGCTTTTTAGATTCAGCATATCATTATGATTGTAATGGGCAAAATACTTTTATTTTATGTACATAAATATAAGGTAAAGTAAAGGCTTATAGTTAATATTGATAGTACGTATATATTTCAAGAGCTTAAATATCTTGGCTTTCATTTTACTGATTATGTACCAGAAACTGAAATAATATATGTGATAAACATAAATCTCTCATTATCGACCATTTCTTGAGGTCCAAAGCTTGCGATTGCCGGGTACGTAAAAATATGTTAATTCCATGTAAATTTTTTTGCTCCTTTCCCTTCCAAAATAATGAAAATAATCGGTACAGCTTCAAAAAAGTTTTACATACTGTATTACGTTTTATTATATATTTATTACGAGGTCATGAAACGTGTGTAATTGGTAACATGAGAGGTAAATTGCGAAATTATTGAAGGCCCTTGTATAATGGAGATGGACGAATTCGTGAGGTAATTACTTACAACACTAATAACTACGTAGAGACGTTTGTATAGAGAACTTAATATCGATAAATTTTATAGATGGTAACGCTTGTATGGACTTAACTTCCACTTGGGTGGTCCGAGAAATCAACCTCGTCGATTATAAAATATATAAGAAACCGTCGAAGCGTTTACATTGGCGGCTGCCGCCTTCTTTTTTATCTTGTAGCATATAGGATGTTTGGCTTGCATTTTTTATCAATACCATAATTAAAATTTACGAAACGTATCTTTTTTATTGATTAAATTTTGTACACTCCAAATTTAATCGAATAAGATTTAATATTACAGTGATTTTTGTTGTTGTTTTGTTACTACACTAATGCGAACAAAATTGAATTTTAAAATATTTATTTAGTACAAAGGAAATGTTGTAATAATTACGTTAATCATATTTAACAATATAATTTTTAACTCGAGCACAACCGAAATGTTTTCACAATTCGACAGTAATTTATCAATGTGATAAATGTGATTTTAATAATTCATAGACTAATTAAAACAAAAGAGAGTTGTTTATTTATCATGTTTCGGAGGTACGCCCCCGCCCGGCCGCCGCGGCGTGTGCATGCGATGTAAATTTTTATTTAAATACACTTGAAATACGACACCAATGTACTAGCGATGCAATTAAAGAAATATTCGGTAAGCGTCAGCAGATATATACAGATATAAATTGTTTATATTTTAATTTAATTAATTTGATAACGTTCAAGATTTATTGCTTTCTTGGTAAATTTGTATATTCAGGGGTTCTATAATGACAGGGCAAAGTGTGTTTTGAATGAAGAAGAACATTTTAGTTCGATAATAATAATTTTGTTGTTTTGGTGACTCCGCGTCACGAAATAATTTCTTATATTTTTATACTATTTTAATAGTAACAATTTTAGAATAAAATTGTCCTGTTCCAATTTTAAAAACTAATGACATCGAAATTTTTGTTCGTTATTCAGGAAGAAGTTTTAATAGACCTTCTAAGAATATGTTTGTAGTTCCCGCTATCTCCGAGCCTCCCTGTCGCTCCGCTAGATGTATATCGAGCCAGCTCGCTTGTTATCTCAAAAACACAATATGAATAATACATTAGAGGCTGCACGGCTGCACTCTTAAATTGGCAAAGCTTAATTGTCTCGAAAGGATAAAAATTAAATTCAAACTTCGTGCCTTCATGGCCACCATTGAACGCGCACCGTGTTTTTTTGCAAACTGTACACGATGCTCATAACGGAATCAATTTAAATCGCTTGCACCAGATAAATTACGAAACGTGAGTACGGTAAACATGAAGGTATTGAGTATTTTTTTCTCATAAAAATTTAATCACAAACGAAATATCATCGTCATCATCATCAGCTCACTATACGTCCCCACCGAGGGGCTCAGAGCTTACCCTATTATTAGGGGTGACGAAATATACCTTTGAGTAAATATTAAATGAAAATATCAAATGACGACCCATGTCCATTAAGTGCATTTTTCTTGCAAGCAATTAGTATAATTTCAATTCAAATTGCATGAAGCAATTTATTACATTGTAGCGATAATACTGCTAGCATTTCTCCTTATCATTAACAATTAAATCGATTATATCTTAATTTAATTACGCAGCCATTGCTCAGCGATAAAGCTGGCAAAGTCTAACAATACGGTGAGATGTTACGGCGGGGGGCGGGGCGGTAGCGTGTACGACTTGCTCAATTGCACTCACTCCTTGTTAAATATACTAGTTTGGTAAATACGAAAGTTTAGATGGCTAGCTGGTAACTCTTAACTGCTCAACGGATTTGGATTAAAATTTGGCACTTTTCTATAATACTTTTCAAACTAATAACATTCTTTTAAGTTTACATACATGCACAATACATGAGGACATTATATTATGTACACTGTATTAATTATACTGTTTCTTCATGTAATTATTTAAATCAGGTTAAGTTAAAATATTTTGATCAATTTAAAAGTATGTTCACAATCTTCGTTAGTCAAATATGTCCTTTAACAATAATGTGATTCAAAGATATGTTTAAACAACAAATAGTGTTATAAAAACTTTAATAATGTACGTTTATTCTCTCATACAAGTAAGTCCCGACCTAGGTTAAAATGGAATTTATAAATTAATGTTGAGACGACGTTTAACATAATTACGAAAAAAATTCTGACATACTTTAAAAAAGAAGGCTGACAACATATATTTTTACTGGATTAATTTTTTATACGGCGATGTTCTCTGTAAGCTAAATATTTTTATAGTTTTGTTTACACCGGTTAATTAACTGTCGAGGCATACGATGTAGTAAAAGGAGACGATAATCAATACTTAAATAAATTATGGCTCATAAGTAAAATTGGATAGGAAATTCCGAGTCGGGAAACAAGATTTTTAGATGATGGAGTCACCGAATTAAAAATAAATTAAAACTCATTGAATTTTACTGCATTAAAGGTCAGAAGTTAAATTGAAAACATACGAGATTCTTATTTTATTGTTAATTGCCACCGTAAAATTGGCGATCGTTCACATTAATTTTTTGATAATCATATACTCAAGTGCACTCTTGGTAAAGCGACAAAAAATTTAATCATTTATACACCTACAGCCCTTTCATTTTGTATGAATAAGTAGACTCATTCTGATGATGAATCCATCTGATATTGCGTAGTTTTTAAATCGAACAGTCCTTATACATACAAATTATACTAATGTCAAGATTAAAAAAAATAGCACGTGCCGTTGAAATATAATTGAAGTTTTATATCGTTTTGATATTGGTTCTCTATTACGCCATAGATCAGGGACGAAAGCAATAAAAATTGAATGTCCCCCGAGGATTAGACCAAACCCTGACATATGTGACACGTGAAAGCCTCAGGCCATTTCTTTTATAGGGGAAAGGGTATGAAAGTTGTTTAAATAACAATTTTCAATAGTTTTGAACATATTAAACTAGGAAGATACATCCTTCATTGTACTTCATAAAATTCGTTAAACGTTTAGGAATGTTCATAGTGTGTCATTTCTATAAATCAATATTGATAAATCTATTCAATAATTGAAGTGATACAATAACCTTTAACAAAGACATCGAACATTCTGTGTACGGGGCACGTTACATTCAAAATATAATTTAACACAAACATATCCATTGACGCAAATAATTGTAACATAAAGCAAACCACTGAACGCTAACAAGATGCAGCTGTTGGTATCTCTCAAACGGACTCCATTTTGAAAAACTCGTTAGAGTTTTCGAAAATAGAATATAAAATGTGTCACTCCTTCCCTAATAAATCAAGCATGATTAATGCGCCTAAGTTAGGAACGGAGCGCACCGCGTGACGGGGCTGTACCTCATTGGGTGGCGCGGTCGCCATATTGCTCCGAGCTTGTAGCTGTCAAACTTTGAAATATGGCCGCTTGCCTTTCTTCGTTGGGATTTGTCTACCTCTTGTCTTAAAATAACTATCACGAAATTGCAAAGTATTTAACAATAGACGTATTCTTTTGAATAAAAATAAAATTGATTTTGCCCAAAAGAAAAAAAAAAACTCGCATAACAGCAAAATCAATCTCGTATTAATTTCACGGGATCTTTTGAGATATTGATACTTTGTTCTGGATTCGTAAAATTATTGCGTTACATCGAGAACGAAGAAATAAAAAAAAAATCTTTTGATTTATATTTTGACGTTAGCAGCCAAAACATTGTGTTTTATTTGTAAAGTTAAATTTATCGTGATAATAAATGTGACAGATAAGAGTGATCTCGAGCTTTAAGGTAACATAACGCCTTTTTGTTTTGATTTATCGTTATTTTGTTTTTTATAATTCGAAAGTTTTTTTTAATTTATCAAACTCACCCATGGACAAGACAAAGATTCGTATATTATATTATATAAATAAACACATTCATATTTAAATAAATAACTTTACGAGATTCATGTAAGCATCAGTAATGTTAAAGAGCGATATATCATCAATGTAACTTGTACATGCAAAGTAAGTCAGCAAGCCAAGTGAGACCACATAATAGCATATAACTTATAAGACATCAATATGAACGTCCAATAAGATATGAACCAATCGATTCCAACCGCGTCATATAACCACAATATTATCTTAACATAAGCACTAAGTAACCACACCATTTGCTACTTTAAACGACCAAATTAAGTGAATCGTAACCATCGGCCGTCGTGATCACAGAGCGTCTGTAGTTTACTAAAGTGTCCGGTCAACAGAACCGGCAATTTGCGATTTAACGTACGCAAGTAAGAACATAAAATCGAATCAAACTGCTGAGATAGCGATCTTAGTCCGATTCATGTTATTACTGAGCTGAGCGCAGCGGTAGCAAAAACAGAGTTATTGTACGGCCGTAATTCAATTGAAATAATGTCTTCATTCCTGTTCCACCAACTGCATGAGCATATGCCACAAAAACTATATTCTACTTTTTATTGCCAACCTTCTATAGGCCTTTTAAACCATAACTTCAATAAAGTATAGGCAGTAGATATTTGCACAAGAACATGATATTTGCCTTTACAGGAAAAATTATCAGATAGTACATTTATTTTAATACGTAAATAGAATAAATTAAAACTGTCCGATGTAAGAAACCGCAATTTTTTTGTGCTTTATTTGAAATAAGCTTTTGCTGACCGTACGACACGAAACAATATAATAAAATACCAGTTGAAATGATACCGCAAAGTTGCAACTCCCAACGCTACGAAATGGCTTATTATATTGATAGCTTTTGATACGATATTGCTGCAAAAAGGCCTTTGAGGGATTCAGAGTTTACACGAGCTTTAGACTGAATAAAAACCATGTTTCAGATTTTCCATGTTAATGACATTTTGTTTACAAACATCAACAACAGAGAATAGCTGCCAATAAAAAATGAATGTTTTACTTAAAATATCAAAATAATTCTAAAGTATTATGTATCAGATATGTTAACGTTTTCATAACAATTCCCATGAAAAGTGAACAAAACAAAGTTGAAAGCGACTTACGAGTTTCGCATTTTGTTTCTTCAAAGTTGGAAGCCGCCGCTTCGCGAAATCTACTGAAAATTCAAAAGCGTAAGATACATCGGAGTCACCTGAACGCCGCCGTATTCGGGGACTTCGGTAACCAAGTTGGGCGTAGCAGTGTATAAGTTAAGCTCGACTTTAGTAAAGAAACCGCAGAGCCGCGCCGTCTGACGACCGGCTTAAATCTCTGCACGGGTTAGGACTTGAATACACTACCTAAATGCAGAGAACAAAGCCCGCCCCTACTGCTTACGCGCTACAATAGATAATATAATCACAAGCAATTTATTTAAAAGTATAGTGACATGAAACAAATAATTAACATAACATTACGGAATCGTAAAACTTTATCGCACAGACATCATTTATTTTAAGAAAAAAAAACTCTCCGTTTCATTTAGATTGAAAGAAAAATAAGTTATGTAATTCTCTGGATAGTAGGTATTTCTATATTTATGCGGTTTTCAGCACTGTCGTCTAAGATCTTAGCTCACATACTTTTTAGAAATTGAATTGCAATTTTAAATAGTGAAAAACCTACAACAAAACAACCTTGAGATAAAGCTAAATCCTTACTATGTTTATATAGTTAGAAGTGAGTTTCGTCGTTGAAGCTCGGATTTCGCTGAGATTTTGTCTGCCTTTCAAATAAACATCCTAGATTTGCAGTCTGAATGCCACGGTAAGACAGTACAGTTTCATTCGAGACTTATTTCTATGCAAATAATGGGAATTAAAATTACCTAGAACTCGCTGAATACGCAGTAATTTCCTGTAAATTAAACTTAAAAACAATTGCCAAAGTAATGAGCTAAGTAATAAAATATACTTATTAAAATTAGTTAACAAATGAAAATGTTTAAGATATTAATGGCCAAAAGAATCAAAGTAAACAATCAATTTTTATTTGGCGACGTCTTATCACAACGGTAAAGTGTCGCAACTCTACATGTCATAAATGTTCCCTTCCTAAACCTGTGTCAATAAAGATAAAGGAAAACTAATATCAAAACAGGAGTAGGTACGTGATAAGAAAACATTTATTCCCTATGTTTAATGCATGATTTGTCATAATTTCCCGGCCTCCCCCGCCAAGACTGTTGTTTTGTATCTAACGGGGAAATGGGCGCGTATGATTTATACCCTATCTTATTTATCTCGGACGCTATGAAAAACTGTCGGAGGGAAATATTGAGTGCGCTTCAAGGTTTATTAACAAACATATAAGAGATTGTTGGGGATTTTATTTATCACCGTAGCCTAAAAGTTCTGTTTGTTGTCTTGTAAGAGAGCAATATATTATTTTGATCATATTGCTTTTTTAAATTCGTCCCTCCGCTATAAAGCTCGCGAATCAAAAGTAGACTGTAAATTGTAATATGGCGTCCGCTGCCCCGTGTTTGCTCTCGCCCACATAATCCGTTCATACGGCGGTAAATCCATCCAGCGATGTCGCGCACTACACTAAATCATCATAAGAGAATCCCGTTGGATGTCTACACACAACGGCGAATTATGTTGCGTGTGTACCCGTTTCCAAGTTAGGATATGCACTGTGTCTACTGCTTAGCATATTTCTTACCATAAATGTAAACGATTGCGATACGAGTTTGAAATAATGTAGGCATCATTGTTTTTATCAAACTAGATCAAATAAACAGGTTTTCATATACTTTTTTCTCCTAAAGTTTCCTTAAATCATGATAAAATATATGTAAGAAATGAAAGGCGGGAAGCTGATTTCTTAAGATTAATTCTGCTTACACAGTCAAAAATAGAGCGAACAAATGCAATTTCCTGTTAACAGTAGGTATGTAAAATGATGTTGTAAAATAAAAAAAGTTATTAAACAACGAGCACTCATGCAATATTCGTTGGAACATCGCAATTTTTAGTTGAGGGCCGTGAACCATTGCAGTTTGGCTTTTTCGCTCGATTTATGCGAATAAAGCCGCCCCGCGGAAAGCGGGCAAACAAGCGGAATTGGTTGTGGATACAGTGCAATTTTTTAGTTTTGCGACTGTTTATATCAGTCAGATGTCTAACCGGTGGATTGGTTTGTCGAATGATATATTTACAGTCTGTGTCCGCGCCCAAATAAAACATTAATCAATCGATTTTACTGCTCTGTACTGGACGAGGGAACATGTAAATTTTATTTTAACACAAACTTTACAACTACCGATTGCATTGACAAAACGCTGTCTAAAAATCGATTATAATGAATTTAAACAAAACAAAAGTGCACTAGTTTAGATGCACCGGAAATTTGAGAATGCATTTAAAAGGCAAAGGATTGTACGCGTAAATAAGAAATAGAAGTACGGCGGAGTCATTGACCTCACAGATATGGCTGTAACAATGGCAGCGGGGATCAGTTACTCGAAGCAAGCGGACTGTCAACGTCGATTGGACAAGCGGAGATCGGGACGATACGGCGGCGGTCGCTACCAAGCCCCCAACTACTTTGTTCAAATGCGAAATATCTCCAGGGTTCTTTCACCTGAGCTGCTCACTTGTATGAACCTAATAATGTAAATCGTTCATTACGAATTTAGAAACAAGAAATGTCTTTAAACAGAAATCTTGCAAACATTACATGATTATGTTATGGCCTTTGCTTTGCTATTTATATAAAAAAAAATATTATCCATTATTGCTTACCCATAACTTTACACAAAACAATGTACATAATATAACGTTTTCTTTTTTTTTAATAAAACTTAAAGAGCCAGTTAAATAGTAAGAAGGTATTAATTTACCGCAGAGCTGCACTTAATACAGGATTTCAGAAACTTTCCCCGGTAGCGACTTTAAAACTAATTTCCATTCTGAATCCATGATTACTTTTCTTTGTTATTTTTCATTTCCGCGATGACAAACAGTCTTTACTTACCTACCTGGGAAAACTCGAATAGACGCGGGGAAGTTTTTACGCGTCTTATCCATTGCAGTTTTTTCAAAGTAATTGCAAAGTTATTTCTCGGTGAATGAGGGGCGTTTTTATAATGGATTCCTTTTCCGCCATTTCCAGTTAACACCACCGACTACCGTACATGGCAACTTTTATGCGCTTGGTTTGGCGCATGATTGACCACTTCCGTTTTCTGCATATTTTCTTGCAGCTATTTATTAACCTATTATCGTCCCGATCAACACATTCTACGATCGTTACTTTATGTGCGAAATATTTTCATGAAATTAACGATTTTATTCGCGCACACGCAACGAACGGTCCGTCTGAACTGCAATCATCAAACGAACTTAAAGTATTTTGTTCTTCTTACACTTTTTCTACGACGTAGCTCATTTACCGTAATATAAGCGTAGCTCGGTGACGTCATCGTATTTCGAAAATGAGTAAGATTTACGATTGTAGTGTATCCAACACATCTCCTTACAAGCTTGTAATATATCAGTTGGAAGTCATGAGCGCAGAGCTGAGGAACATCGACTGGGCAGACAGACGGCCCGTTTGAAGATCGTATTTCAAATCAACCTTGTCTACAAGCTCCATTGAATCATATTTTGCAACCCGCTACGCTGCGAGGTCAACAAAGATTAAGTGTTTTAAGGGCATCTTACACTATATTATCTGTCCGTGTTACACCGCGTACACACAACTCTACATAATTCATCACGAGTATTTTAGAATCGTATATTGTATTACATTGGAAAATCGGTGAACATTGTAACTAATTCAAAATCGAAAGTTGTCCTTCATACCTATGTAACAACAATTAAATAGTTTTAAATTACTTATTTCGTGTAATTACACAATTAGCATTTTATTATTTAATATTCAAATAAACCAACTTTACGATATTTTAATAACCACTTCTAAAGTGAAATTAAAAAACACAACGCCTATAATTATGGTATTCATGAGGCGTTTGCACGCACCTAATGTTGTGTGAAGTGTAAACTTGGTGATTTTAATTTACCTGTAAATTGTAAGTTTACAAAGCTTCTAATGTTTAATTAAAAATGCGAATGTCAAGAAATACATACGTCCTAAAAATTAATATATATTTATATGTATTTATAAAGTTTTATAGAGCCGTAATCCACTAACTTCCTAAAGCTTCCCTAAGGTTCAATCTCTGTGCACACATCGTTGCAGTCATGAGACTGTCGTCACGATGTATAAGCCTTAAAGGGTATTAAGCACGATGCTTAATAGTGGTTAAATTTACTAACCTATCAGGTTAAATGGGCTCTTTACTTATAAAATAAACAATTGACAATCTTTGTAAAATCTAAGTCATTAACTTACTTTAATAATTACCTGACACCATAAAGACCGCTGCACACCTTCAGTTGTAACTGGACAGTTGAAACTACGCGTGTGTAATAGGCTTAACATAGACACTTAGGTATAAATACATCAATATCCTGTCTAAATACATTCTTAATTTTTTCAATACGAAACGAGGGCAAACTAGCTGCGAAGTCATCAAGGTGATCGCTGACGCCCAAGGACATCCGCAACACTAGAGGTGCGGATGCGTAGCTGGCACTTGAGAAAGAAATAAAATGTAAAATATTTATTGTCTATTTACAGTGCAGTTTGCAGACATAACTTTATGTACTTGCTATAACAATAGTGGACAGTATATTTGAATGCGTCACGTCCTTAGCCTTAGGCCTTGAATTTAGCTGTTGTTAATTTGTCACAGTGAATTAGCTACGGAGGGGGTAACAGATAGCGTTAGCATGTTGCACCCTGCGCGCCGCCAATACCCTCGTAACTGTCGTTCCGGACCAATTTAATACCTAACAATATGCCTACTGCCTAGATCCCTATCTATTGAGGACGGACAATGCTGCGTTCTAATTAATGTAATTGGCTTTAAAAATACCTCTGTACTTAAGTCACATCAAAAATGCAACACAGATGCTTTTAATTTAGTAGTTCTATTTCAGACTAATGACTTATTAGTTAACATTTTTTTTACATTGAATAAGCTAGTGCTTGACTGCTATCTCGCTTAATATTATATTAAGTGGTGATGTAGTCGAAAGGTGATACGCGCTAGCTTAACATAACTTTGGAATGTATAATTGTATGCATTTTGTCAAAGTATCAAGGAAAAAAGGTAGTTTTTATTCGAAACAAACACAGCCGTTAATAAGTTAAAGTTTCTAAATCAATGAAATAACACCAATCGTATGCTCGCGACTTTGTCTGCTCGCCTGTGTTCTTCTAGATTATATTCTACTTCTTTGCCAAATTAAATCTAGACGTATGAAGCTGTTTGGAGATAATGTTTAAAAACATGCATCGAAACATTCAAACTTTCACATTGACAATATTAGTAAGATATATTTATGTCTCACAGAATATTTTAAACAATGCAACTATGTAAAAAAAATAACGGTGTTCGAACGGATGCATTAAAATAGTGTCGATACAAAAAAAACAGCATTCATACGTGATAAATTTCCAAACCTTTGTAGCAAAGATAAAGGGAGAAAGTTGCGCAACGTACGGTCAGCTTTCTAAAATTCGATATTGTTCACCCATTGTTCCCATCGAATTGTTCTTAGTGTAAAAAGTATTAGTGTAATTTTAAAATGGCCCAGCAAGGAGTCTGCATTCAAAAGAGGACTTGGCGCGTTTGTTTTGTTTATTTAAACCCTAATTATCATTTGTCATAAAACTCAAGTATGTTTAAAAAATTGTTACATTCATTAGTTAATGCACAAACTTGTATGCTTATGGTTATGGTTTACTAAGTAAAACAAATGGTGCACGTTTTACGTTTTTTTTTTAATCTCATTTCTGACGAAAGCAGTGATTTAACAAAAAAGAACAGTTCTAGCCGTCGTATGTCATCGTTAAACTATACGTCTATGGTCGTCGAGGATCACTTCGGTGATCCGGCCGCTCGTTTGCCCCTTTTTCGTATAAAAAATATCTTTAATCAGATCTAGTTCTCGTTTTGTCGTGAATACTTTCTAGTTGCGTCCCTGTATACGGGTTTGGTAGCGTGCGGAGCGCGGTGGGACTGGCTTGTTAGCGAACAATGCCGGGGACAGCACTATGTGTAACTAGCATAGCATCGGGAGAATTTCTAGCTTGCTATCCTAGGAAATTCATCGTAAAACAAACTCCCTTACTATTTTTGATTTACCAGGTCGTTCAACCTCATTTACAACGCAAGTCGTTGTACGATAAATTAATATTGCGTGATTAGAATTAATAATAATAAATAATTCAACTAAAAAGCGAACAAGAAAGTCCACAAGTTTGTCGCAACGCAGGCTATCATTCTTTCCCGCCAAACTTACGACCATTTTGAAACCATTCCATATTCCTATTTCTCTTCTTTTTAAGAGAGTAAGAGAGACAGTACTATGGTCACGTGATCTAAATGAAATCTTAGTCAAAACCTCTATAATTCATTTACCCGTAATTTACTTTTTTTAAATAAATGTGTTGCAATAAATGTATAATAATCTCAAAGGTAATTTACTGTAACAATAAATTAATTCATTATTCATTTAGTTTATCGATAACGGCAATAATTTGTAGTACATAAAAGTTAAAACTAAGTTGAATAAATAAAGCAGCTTTATACACATTACAGGACACTCATAATGTATGCGTAGTGCAAACGCGTCCATAAACAATAGTCAACGAGTTGTGTAGACATTTATTATTGTCTAGTAACATCACAATAATGCATCAACTATATCAAGCCTCATTGACTCGGATACACGGGCCGTGAATCATCGCTTCGAATTAAGAAATAAACTGCATCGGAACGTATAAAAAGTCAAATATGAAATGCGCGATTTCAAATGTCCCCGGCAGGTTCCAGACACGATCTTTTTTGTTAATGCATTGGCGACTCAATAAGTACACCGCAATCGTAAATATCATACACAATACGTTCTTGAGATAGATTGGCAAGGCAAGGATACGAGTGGGCAAAGCGGGATATCTACGATGCTTCCTGAATTGCTAGAATCGTGACTGTCGCTAACTGGGCTGGCCTGGAATTTACATTTCAAATCGACTTCGCCTCACATAGTTTACCTACAGCATTGACTTTTTTGTTTTACAAATAAAATGTGTACACTAAACAATATTTGTGTGGCCGTGCTCTCTGTATACTTCATAACTTCCAACCCGAAGCTTGAATGTAGTCCTGTACATAGAATTTCCACCTAATAAAAGGCCATGTTACGTGTAGGGAGCGTTAGACACGCAATTACTCGGCACCCAGTTTATTAAGAACCGCCCTTTGCGCCCCGGACATGATATACGAGGGAAAAAGAAAAGATGTATAGACCGCCACGGGTCACGTTCGACTGGTTCTTTCGAGCGACGAAGTTTCACGTTGAACGTTAATTAGTGCGTGCCTCACGTTCTTGAGCATGTATGGATATGTTTGCGAGCACTCTCTTGAAAAATAGGTACTGTTGTTGTGCTTGGGGACAAGATGTCACGAGTGAAACTAGGTGTATGCACTAGTTGCGTATTTACAGGCCCAGATTTATGCGTCATAGGATAGTTGTCCATCAGTCCCAATGCGGCGCTATCGCGTAACGTAATTTGATATAGAGATTAATGTGCGGAACAATTTATTGTCAATTATCGTTACCAACACCACGGCGAGATCAATTAACACAAAGGCAATGTATTGCAAATTACACTGACTAACAGAGTAACTATACCCAGAGCTACATGTCCAGTACAATAATATTACATTTTGGTGATTACGCTTCAAGACAGCTCCAATCTCTATTGATTGAAGCTGTTGCAACGAACCAGTAGTATACATTCTCCATATATATAGAAAAAATAGTTCTAGTCAAAAATTCCTATATTCAAGTGAGTCGTTAATTAAGCTGGCGGTGTATTCTTCGATGCGGCGGACAGTTCGAAGTCTGAAGGCATTTATACGGATCATTCGACGCAAGCGTTGACTCCCATACTTTATGAGTCGCAAGCCAGTTGATACCATTGTAAAGTCTTTAAACAGGTGATTTTAATTGAGTTTTGTCGAGACCTTAACAAGATGGGCATTTTAATGAACTAAAAATAAATGTTTTTCGTTTTATTAAGTGGTAAATATTTACAGATGTAATAGTCTAGAATGTAAAAGGGTAATAAAAAAGAAAGCTATAAAAGGACTTTATAAAAACATCAAGTAGAATATTTATTCTAGTGTTTACCAACATTGCACCTGTTGACACAACAAAAAGTTTACCAAGCACTACATAAATATTGATGATCCTTATAAATAAACTCTTAGATCTAGACATATTTACATTTTATTAAAGAACAGAAACAAGTTGTATGGAAAACTATCGTATACAATTCGAGCTTGCATTTCGAACCTTCCCATAGCAAAATAATACAGTGTCAAGTTGAGTTAACATATCTTTGAGTTAAGCTTAACTTTGATGTAAGCTGACGAATTTGAGAGCTTTTAAATTCGATAGTATTAAAGTTTTGATAAAAGCAGTTGTACCAAACACAAAATAAGAGCCACCATTATGAATGACCGATCATATATCGAATGTAATAAAAGCAAATCCACGACAAACATTAAAATTCAAGTCGAGAATTAATAAAGAGATAAATAAATTTAAGAGCAGCGGGAATGTGAGGCTGCCGTTACGGCTACGGCCGGCTTTATGTGCATATCGAAGACGGATGGCGGGGTGAGGTCGCGGGGCAGGGCGCCGGGCGGGGGCAGTCCCCCCAGCGCTGCGGCCGACCACTCGCAGTCCCGTCAGACGACAAAAATGCAATAATAATGGCTCCCAAATAGTTTTTGCTGCACCGCTCCAAATACCCAGTGAGCCCCCGATACGTGACGACACGTCGCTCATCTCCCTTTTATTGAGAAATTCGTCAGTTTTATATCCTATATGAAAAAAAGACATGTCCAGGTCCGGAATCCGGTTGTGTCATTTCAAACACTTGATAAGTATCGCTCGAAGCTTTTTCGGTTTGGAAATTCAGTGAAGTTCCTTTCGTTAGTATTCCGCGAATGCGCCGCGCGCCTTTTTACCCGGCCCTGGATATAGGGTCACCTTTAAACTGCTTTAATTATGAAACAATAAGAAATATTCTCCTGCCGACTTAGATGCTCGAATGGCTCGTACTTTATTGGCGCAAATTCATTGTTATTCTCCACCGCGAAAAACTAAATCAAAGCGCTCGGTGTATACAAAAGGAAATTCCTTCCGAGCGTTTGTTCATTAATTTATAATACCTATATCTGTCATGGGACGCTTGGCTGAAAATACGTTCGATACTCTAAAACAAATCAGGTGTTTTAGAAGCATCTGGTCCTGTTAATTAAAAACAAGGATCGGTTCATAATCAGCGGCGTTATTATCGAAGCGGCACTATCGAACGTCACAAAAGGTTGACCAATTAAGAGTTTCCCCGAATGTCCGAACGAAGTAGTTCAGAATGATAGCACCGTCAATTATGCCCGCCCGCCTCGCAACCCGCTCCGCCAATTACCAACCATCCAGCGATTGATAAAAAAGAGTTTCGAAAAATTCAACCAAGCAAATTCTGGTTATCTTCGAGCGAGGACCGCGGGCGCTGCGAGCGGGTCGCGCTTTCCCGGACATCAATTTCGTGCGACCCAGTTAAATCGTCGATAACGTTAATTATGAGCAGCGGGAAATGATAACTTGATAAACCTCCGCATAATAACAGCGGGGAACTCGCCGTAAAAACCGCGAACGAGCACCGCCAACATATTTGACATTTTAACAAAATTGCTCTTACTCGAGAGTCGAGATCGAGTTGAGCCTCGAAAAAACTAGCTCGAGCTTCATGTATGAACCATGGCGCTGTCGCAAGAACGATCACCGAGAATAATTCATACTCCGTGCACTGCGAGCGACCGAAGAACGACTTGACTGTCCCGAGCGAACCGGTATACCGGTGACCGGCTTCTGGTAATTGGATTTCAATTGTGCTAGAAAAAGGCATCGGCGCGGTACGTCATTACTGATGCCCTTTTCTAGATAGGATAAATAGTAATTGGGGAAGTGCAATGCTATCGCGGCGATCGTCGCCGCCTAACGTTTTGAATATTCGAGTTTAAGGAGCCCTTTTCCCATTTGGCTGGTATTGCGGGCTTATTGAAGGGGTGCCGGCGCGGCGACACCTGTATACGTTATTGTGTCGCATAAATTCCGCGGTTTCCTTGCAGCGAGCTCCATGGTTTATTGAACTCGCATCGCGATAACGCGTTTCAAGGAGTTATAAGCGTTCTGTAATCTCATTTTTTTATTTCAATTTGTAATTTAAATAATGTTGTTAAGTCATTAAAGTTAAAATAGTAACTCCTTTACCTTTACATTTTATTTTACGAGATTTGCATTAAAAAATCTAATATCTGTTGCCCATTTAACATAAAATTTACTCACATGAAGGCAATAAGCTAGTTCTAGATATATTTTAAGCTCTATAGGCGGTTCACATTAACACACAATAAAATACTACACCAGGTGTATGGAATCGTGGTATCCTAAAATGTACATTTTCCTAGACGGCAATGGAAATGTCGTCGTGTCGGTATAAACAGTTGCGCAGGCGCAGGTGAGGGCGGGGCGCGGGGCGCGCGCCAGGCAGCGAGCGGGGGGAACAGCTAATGAGGCGAGCCGCGCGCTGCCCTCACGCGCAAGCTTTATATGCTTAGGTACGAATATAAATGAATACCTACGCCCATTTCAATTACTATGGTTTAAATTACGAAATTGTAGCGTTGAAATTGAGATATTGGTCTTTATGAAATACTAGAATAAATATTTAATTGGAAATTACTATTAAAATATGACCAGTCGATAAATATTTACTGAGATCAGTGCACACGTCCTCATTCACCTGTTTACTATCATTTACCTATTACTTTGTCGCTGTAACAAGTTTTAAATATAGAAATGTAGCGAGACCATAATGTAGCCGTTTAGTAACGCCCTTTGCGATCACATTTCTTATAAACATTAAGTAACTAGGTGCTTAAATTTTCTTCAAGCCGAATTCTAAAGAGGCGCAATAAATATTAGCGAATAGGTACTTCGCATGTGCTAACGTTACAGGCGCTCGCTTTTAAACGAATTGCTATGTACCTATAACAATAAAACCGGCGATAGGCCCTTTCACACATTCTAATGTGCCCAACGCGCCTTCATTTGTCGGAGGCCAACACGCAGAGGAAATATTTTCCCAAATCCATACAGACTTAAGGTTCGCATAAAGCAGTCGCTCCCCGCGCCGAAGTATGGAAGCGAGATTTATACGGGGGACTAGCAGCCGAGCCCGAGGCTTTACTATGATGAATTGACACTTTTTCAGCGCCGCGTACAAATTTCAACTCGGAACGATATACGTGCAGTGAATAAAGTGAAGCTACGTAAGGAGGTAAGAGCCGCGGTTATGACTTGGAAACTTTTAATGTCTCAAATGAATTAGCATCATACATTACCGTTCAAGAGATTAGTGGCTCTTTATGGAAGTCGGGTAATACGTAACTCTTACTCTACGTTAATTAAGTAATTAATAACCACAGAGAAATTTATCTATATCCGCCGTATTTTTATTAAAGCTGAGAATTTTTCCTTTAGATCTATAGATAGTTTAAATCTTTCGACCTATTAACATTAAAATGTTTGGTTCATTATGCCGTACGGAGCGTTCTCGTGTGGCCAGCAAAAACTACAAACACGTTATAAACATGAACCACCGCCACCATTGCCCGCCGTCACGAAATCTCCACCCGCATTCTTGCATATCTAATGCTCCTATGATTTGCTGACCGCACCTTATCAAACATCTTACAAAGGTGCACCTTTATGCATGTCTAATGTACTTTCTTCCCACTTTCACAATAAAAAAGTCCAAGTAAAATATGCTCTAACACAAAGAGCAGGCTTTAATTCGGCTGATATATAAAAAGCGTAATACTAACTCGATATTCGAGATATACGATGACTTCATTCGACGGCTGGAGCTTTAGGCAATCGTCTAAATTATAATAATAACCGGGCGTGAGCTCATCCGTTTGCCCGTCTTAATAAAGCCATTATAAATATCTGATTTTCGACGTACGTCCATTCGGCGGACGGTAAATACCAAAGGGTTATAACACGTGAATTTTTATTGCTAAGGTTGCGTATCTTAATTATTTTCTTATCGCACAATCGTTAGTCTTAATGTGCGTTACGCAATAAAAAATATAATCATCATATCATCGTTAAATCTTGTATTTAAAACATCTTCGTTCTCGATCTTGATTTTATTCACAATGTTATATCTGTATATAGTTGGTATAGTTACAAAATAGAAGCAATATAAAGCACGGTCTAATGTATAAAACATTTTGCCAGGTTGCCAGGAAACATTGTATACATACGACTTTAAACCTCTACTAAGGTATTAATGTAATAAAACAGCTACTAAACAATGCAATGCAAGTATCTTGTGATTAAAAAATCAACAATAAACATTGTTAAACCCTCAAAGTGAATAAGTCTAAACGTATTTATGGGATATAACAAAAGAAATGTATTTTTAGTAAAAAGATCCAGGAACGAAAGAAAACATTGGCCACTCCGCCGCGAATTCAAATGTTCGTTCAAACGCCCAGAAGGCAGTAACCAGTGATTTAAGTGACCAACCAACAATAGTTGCTTCGGAATGAATAAAACGTATACAAATTTAATCAAAGAGAAATCTATTAGTAAAATGAGAAGCGCACGGAAGGGAGCGCAACTATACATATTCAACGAGGCACTGCATCACGAACGGGCCAATTTATGCGGCGAGCCCTGAGAGTAACGTACTTTTACCTCCGCCATATGTAAAACCAGACTATTTCTTTCGCCGATCAGATTGTCACCTGAACCGAGGCATTCTATTTATTCCTTTTAACGTGAGCTCTGAAAACCGACTCGTTTCGTGGCTGATTTAAGATCTTCGGGGTCATTCCCTCGCCTCGCAGATCACGAGCCTTTCGAATATCAACTAACTTCGATTTGGGAAATGTAGTAACTCTAAACCATTACTCGTTAGCATTTCTACTAGTGTTATTATAATTAATTTAAATTTTTCAACAATGAAATAAGAATTAAAGCCAATTTTTTAAAATAGTATGACTTTAATGTAACTGTAAGAATTTAAACATTATTTTTAAAAATAGAACACAGCTAAAATATGTCCGCGTGGAACGCCAGACGGACGCTAGCACAGGGATCGATGTCCCAAATGGGACAAGCCTGGCAAGGATGGAATGCCGTGTAGGTAGACGACAGAAGAACCAACTTTATTTATGCATTTTATATAAATAACTATATTAAACATGAAATAAATTTAATTTATTATCTTCGGATGAATCTTGATTTGATATTAATGAATCGTTTATTAATTTAAAATCGTTAAAAACATATTGCTAATATATTGAAATAGTTAATTTATGTATAACACAAATGAATTAATAAAATATATCGCGTTTGCATTGTAATTACAAAATTCACTAGAGTCCTCTAACCATTGGCAATATAGCAGCGGGTTTAGACATATTTGAATATCTTGGTGCGCATCGGGAGCCGGCCATTGTTGTCTTTGCCCAGTATGGACTTAATTAAGGGACGGGATAGGTGGAAAGATCTAGAGGAATTTAGACGGCCACTCGCGCGAGCTTTGGTATCTTCTCGTGTTATTCACCATGTATATTACATTTATACATTTAGATTTTAATTTATTAATATTGAAATTAAAAAACCAATAACAAATCTTCACGCGTCACATTCTATGTAGTTCAGTATTTTACCAGTCCTAATATTTGTAAATATACATTTAATAATTTATGGAGCACTTAAATATTGCTTACGTAAAAATAAAATAAATCGTAATAAATACAAAAGATGAAAATAAATCGAGATATAAAACGCTATTTATCACTCAATAAATTAATGTACATTTGAAACTATATGTAAGTTCAAAGATACGGGCAATAAATAAGACAACTATTAAACAGAACCCAGACATATTTGCTTCGAAATTCGACTTTGGGGAAATCAAGATGCTAAACTTGTAGTGGTCATTGGATGTGCCTTAGGGGATAATAATAAAGGTATATTTTGAACTTAAATTATAATCGAATAGATATAGCAATAAAGTCATTGTTGAATTTTAACTTTTGGTCTATATGTTTCTGTTATAAATTATTACATTGCTTCGACAGTTCTTTTTGGAGCTAAACAAATATAACCATATCATGAGTTTTATAATGTACTGCATCTGTTTTTGGAACTTTTAATTCGGATCAAACATCCATTCAAACTTTCGCAGTTATTATATCAGAACTAAGCTTTTCTCTATTTATGTAACAATTACATTTATAGTGCTTTATACTGAAATTAATATTTAAAGCCCTAATATATCGTAAATGTCTGACAAAGAGAAACAATTTTAGCATAAATTAACTTCATGTATGTATTTACTTAAACGTATTTATGTAATGTTGAATAAAATGAAAAAAATGTTAAACGGAGGAATATGGTCATATAGCATTTAAGTATATCAAGTTCTGCAATATTAATAAGGCATGAGCAACATTGATGTGTTGCACATTCCTTATCATAGTTTCTTATTGTTATTACGTAAAAAATAACGAAATATGTTAGACGCAATGTTTTTATTTCCCTTTTAACAAAAAAAATATACACAATTGAGTATTAAATTTGGGTTTTTATTTGAGATTAATTGAAATCTTGTAATTGGTAAATCACACAGGGTTCCATCATTATATAATAGATCTTGAATCTGATCAAATTGGACCTGCGTTAGCGTATATTGTGTAGTCAAAATATCATATAATGCAAGTATCATAAATTTTATAATATGTGAAGTTATTGTCACATACTGTTCGCATATTATGTTAGCAATATTTATAATAAGCAATCAGTGACAATGTTAGATAACGTAGGATAGTTAAAGTCCTTTAAAAGTTTCTAGAAATGGACAAACAAGCAATTTGACTTTTTACAAGTCTGGTTTTAAAACGTAGGCCGCGAACAAAGATCCCGCGCAGTTTACTGCAGGGATATAAATTAAATGCTTACGTTTCGCTCGGGCCGGTCCGCTAGTTTAATTAAGCGACTCCTTTGTACGTATGTTCGTAAGACACGTCGCCTCCTGCCCGAGACCACTGGCTACTCCATTGGCTACACTGCAACGGTCCTCTTACTTTGAACTATTTTTTAAAATATATTACATCTTCAGTTACTTAATAAATTCTTAGATCTACAAACTACGACAGTATAAGGCCAAAGCGTAGGTTTATACTGTTATTGTACTTGTTACTCTTTTTTTTCTTTTGAATAAGAGAGGTGTGAAAATATTGTGTTGTCGATATAGAGTTTCAGTTATTTTGAATTAACTAGACATTAAATTTTATTTATTGCTTCATTAGATTAAATGCCAATTGAGAATTTAGTTACCGAAAGCAAAAAAAGTATAGTAGATATTTTGTACATCAGTATGAGAGTCTACACTGAATACAGTTTTATTGATCGATAAACACAAACAATTCTTATTACAGTATTAAATAAAACACACATAAATTCTGTGTATTAAATTAACGCGACGACATCGTGTATCTAATTTCAACGGAGATGTAAATACGTCCCACGGAAAAAAGTGTACATGGCCGTGAGATTAAATTTTCAAGCGCGTTGTTCCCGCTTAATTTTTTCCGGTGCAAACTCATCACATACATCATTTTAGGTTTCTAAACGACGCGCGTACACCTCCCTATACCGCGGTTTTTATTTTACGTTAATATTAAAATTTTCAAGTTACACGGATATTGTAAAAAAAATTACCTGAATATTTAAATGACAGCTAATTCGTACAGCATCGTTGCACAAAACACAAACATTCTGCTACAAGGTTATTGGGAAACTAAAAAACTCTAAGCCGTTTATGGCCCGGTTCTTTAACAATGGATTTTTTATACAAACGCTACTTTCTCCCGAATATCGGCGACAAAGAACCCTCAAGTTATCCCGTAGGACACAATGCTGACTTTCTCCCGACACTTGTACAATACCGTTGCGTTGCGACAAACAAGTCGGTTAAAAAATGTCGATTGCGCACGTCAGTAGAGCAACGCGGATCGCACTATCCGAACCACTGGGCAATCGTGACGATACTGAGAAACGGTATTCTTTTATCCAGACATCTTAACGAGGTTAGTTTAGGCAAACTTTTGTGATGTGTTTTTTACGTTTTATTCGGGTTCATATGAGTTTGAATGTTATATTACCCTTCCGTCGCTAAGGATCTAAAGGAAAGGTTCGACCGCTCTCGCATAACCCGCCTGCGCCGGAGTGAGCGTGACGCCACGATCTCGTGCGTTCCCGCCCGGTTAGAACGGAGAACACGTTTGGAAAATAATTTGAATACCGAAATGCAGATGGCTTATTTTTATCTGTGAAGTTCCGAAACCACTCCGCCGAACTACAAGTTAATTAAGGTTTGCCCATCAATTAAATATTGGCTCTGATTGCTTTCTTTTAACGGATGAAGCCATTTATCTTTCATTTATTTGCATATAAGAATTGACAGAACTAAAACACTAAAAGCTCTAACGTGTTCAATTAAGTAAAACTAAGTTTGATCGGGGCGGAATTTATTTTGCTGGCAACTCATAATCCGAACATAAATCGTTTCAGTCAGATCCCGCACATTCGTATCTGGGACGATGCATTCGTTCACTGAACGGATTCACTGAGCGAAACACCAAAATTTATTGGGTTAGTAGTTGCCGTAGGTCGATAAAACTAAAAGCCTCGCTCCAGAAGGACGTAAGGCACCGCATCCGCTCCTCTAACATACGACCGTACATTGAAAGAATGTAAGTAAACTTTCGGGTGATAACTTTTGAAGGTTGTATGACTGAAAATAGCAATGCGCAGTGCAATTTTCTGATATCTTTTTCACTCTTTCAGTGTAGGAGACGCAGGACGGCATAGTGTTGAATTAGCATATTTATTGCTAGTTACACGACAAAATAAATTTATCTAATGCATATCCGTTGAGCCTAATAAACAATGTATCTGCAATTTACTTTTTATTTGTCGTTATCTGCTCATGTAAATCCTCACTAAGGGAGACTAAGTCTTAGTCAAAGTAGGTTTGTTTACATCACATGTATCTATAATTTTTTCACAGCTATGAGCAGTTAGCATCATGATGTTTTCCGCTACCGAAGTTCGGATAATTAACCGACACGGGAAAATTATAACGTGTTTATTTTTTTTTACTTCTCTGAGTGATATTACTTTATCTTTTTTCGTTTTTATTATATATGTAACTATTTTTAAACAAACATAGCTTACGATCATTGTCTTCCCATTTCTCGAAATCTGTGCAGAAATTTACCTGCAACAATAAAAAAAACAGGCGAATTAAATAAAAACGTTTATTTGAAATGCGTCGAGATGCGGCCGCGATCTGTCATTTTAGGTGGCGCGCCGTCTACCTGCCGCCGGCACATAGCCGAATGCGTTGCGCACATACAAACTCCGTAAACGCCTCTGACGAAACCGGTCCGCAATGCTGTCGGCATACAAATGTACTATCCCAGCAACACATCTTCCGTCTTTCATCAGCGCCTAAACATCACATAAATCCATCTCACTCACACAACGCTGCTAACTTCACAACATTGCGGCCACCGTCCAATCAGAATGAAACAATCCATCGCCATGTTGAATGCCATGACGCTGCTGCCCTCTGTATGAACAAATGTGAAATAAGCGACAGCATGTTTTCGTATTGGTTTCGTGTATTTATTCAAGATTTTCAATGTTTTTGCGTATTGTTTTGTGTAGAATATGTGTCTTTAAGTCGTGTTTCAATTATATTCAAATAAATAATGCGCCATGCATTCAAAATTTAATAACAAAGGTGAGAATTTCGTAGTGACGCCGACCCCAAGCTACGTCAAGCTAAGTTCAGTTGATACGTTGCTTTGTTTGTATATTTATTTGTTTTGGTGTGATTTCAATAAAAATATTATTTTTATAACATGATATTACAATAGAATGAGGTTAAATTATTTCACTTATCGAATGGCAAAGACTTAAAACAAACGAAAACGAAAATTCATACCTAACCTAAGATAAAATGTTTGGACACATGTTTCTTTTTAAGTAGTTATTATTAGTAGTGTTTTATTTAATACAATCGATATTTTTTACGTTGCCTAGTTAATTTGTCATTTCTCCAAATTGAAAAAAAAAAAACAATTTGATCGTCTTTTTAACTTACATTTTAGAATTTAACAATACACAGTTAATTATTAACTCAATCTTAAAAAAGCGTTAGATACCATTTACTATTAATCGAATTAAAAAGTCAAACATGCCTAAAAGAAAGTGATGTTCAATAGGAATCTTATGGTAAAAATCCGTTATCTTTTGTTATTGGTGCTTAATTCAAGTAATAATCTATCAATTAATAATATGAATTTTGTTTACATGTGTGTTTTTTACAAAAACTACGTTTGTAAACTTTTAAATATCAGCAAAAGGAATAATTAATAGTTATATTGAGCTATAAAACACCCGTCGGCATAAGCAATGATGGCCGACGGCGAACTATATTCGGCGCATGCGTGAATTTGGAAGATTTTATTTTTTAATTATAATAAAGTATTAAAATTATGTCAAATATAGTTTTAACTATTACATTGTTCGACTTTCAATTGAAATGAGTAAATTATTTTATTTGAATTTATGTCTAGAAAATTTTAAGTATTCATACACGAATGAATCTCCACTTACATTGATATATGTTTTATTGTGTAGATATAATAGGCCCGCTTTCTTGTTTTCATTATGAATGTTTTTTGGGTGTATTAAAACAATGTAAATGAAGAAAGATTTAATACTAAATATAGAGGTCTATTATTAGATAATTTCGATTTATATTACGAATGAAAATGATAGGTTTGTATTTATAAATTAATCAAATTCAAGAAACTTTAATATTTCCAGGCGAAACAATTTCTTTGTTGGCTCAAGTCGACCGGCGAATATTTCCCAGATACCTCTGAAGTCAAAGCGCAGATAAAAGTAGCAAGTTGGTAGTGCGATATTGTTAAAGTTGGACTCGCGCTGTACCATTTTGAATCCTAAATAGGACACTGATGTATGACCGCATCTGCATAGAAAAACTGTATCGCCCAATGCGATTTTTTGCTACGGGGATTTTTACAAGGTATTGAGGTTTTTCCTGTTTTATTTATTGCCTGTTTACGATTCAGTGTTGTTGCGGGAATTTTTCCGGCTTCGAAAACTACAATTTTAATCCGTACTTACAGATAATTCCACATATGTATTTTAAACTCTTTTCAAAATGTCACATTTTTTATAAAGTTCTAAAAAATAATATGCATCGTTATGAATTGTTATTGCCTTTATTATTTATAATTTTAAAATACCAAATTTTAAATTTAGCCTTATTTACTGATATTAAGTATTTACTGGCAACACAAAGCTAGCATTACAGAGATAAAATACGCTGCCAAGTCTTGCTCCGGCAAAAGAAGCGAAACGAAAGGAGAGATTTAGTGTGGAAATTTTGGAAGTCAGCCTGGCTGCATTCGTAGCGGCTGGCGGAGGCTTGCATTGATCTCTCTACGGAAAAATATTTCCGACGTCAGGCCAGTGTCACAACTGAACAACTCGTGCCGTCTAATTTATACACCGATCATAATTTTCAAGGCGCATTAAGCTTAGAAAAAAAATAGGCGCGTGTTCTCTCTAATTTAAACAAACGACCGGTGCCCTAAGCCAACTTAAACAAATTTACAGTGATCATTACTTCTGAAGGTGACCCAAATTACCATGAAAAAAAGTTTAACAGCCCTTTATTTCAGTACAAACAGAGGCTGTTGGTCGGAATCCCATGTAATCCGGACCACTTATCACGCGTGCAAAATGCAAATTCGTACGGGCCGGGCGTACGCAGAATTAACGAAAACGCTAAACGGACCGAGCGGTACGTCACCGAAATTGACAAACTTTCGCAAACATTATCAAAGGATAAACAAGGTAATCTCGGTGCGCGGCGTTCGATGAAGTCGTATAAACGTCTCGAACTTTCGCCGCTCGCCAGCCGAGAAAACAAGGAGTTAATAAGCTATATAGAAGCTGGGCGAAGCGATTGCGTGAGTGATATAAATACAAAGTAAATGCTCTTTGAATAAGTGCACACTTGCGCTCGTGATAACGAAATTAAAGGTGGCGTGTGTGCGCGCCGTTAGCGCTCGCACGCCTTTCAATATGTCTACACATTATTGATTAGCTTCTGAGAAAAACTTGGCACGCCTATAACCAGAGCTCATAGACTTGCTGAAGGCGTAAAGCGCAGTTATTTATGTCTCGTACCGCACAGTAATTATAGATGTCGTTTGTTTGATATACTGTTGTCTCCTGCATTAATATCAAATTCTTTTGAAAACAAACGGTCTGGATTTTATTACAATTTTTAATTTATATTCTTTCATGTGTCTCTTTTAATCTACAATTTAATGCTTTTAAGTCTTCAACAGTGAAGCTGTTCATTTAACTTGAGATTTATATATATTTAAAACGAAATAAATGGGAGATAAAAAAAATGGTTATATAATGCTACAACAATCTTAAAAGATGTAATTACAGAATAATTAAGTCGCAAAGTTTGAGATGTAACATTAATTTTAGCTACAAGTCCACTGAGCGGGTAATCTTCGGCCATTTTAACCGGGCCATAGTCCGCCGAATCCCAAAGCTTAACGCCTGTTTGTTAGGCGTAATATGCTTTTAACACCTGCGTTACAGAGTAACGTACAGAATGAATGAGATAATGTTGATTTTAGACGAGGTGATGAGTTAAATGTATAGATATATTGGACTAGCGAGTAACGCGCCGGAATAGAATCGATTGGAAGAGTGATTGATGGCACTGAGTCACTTTGCATTTTAATAAATTTTAAAAGAAAACAACTTACATTAATCAACGTTTTCTTTTACGTTTCACTATTTTAATATTTATAGAATCAGTACATATGTTTATGTAAAATATATAATAAAAAATTTAATAACCGACAAATGTACAAATAATACAACATTAAGTTTACAGTATTTTACGTTCGTCGCGGTTTAATTTAGAAAAAGCTCATAATTTGTATTAGGTTCTCGCAGGTTGAATCCAGAGCTGGGCTTTGTAATTTATAACTAGAGATATACACTAAATCTGTTCGAGTTTCACACCTTGCACACAAATCATGTTAATACGCAAATATAGTAAAATTATATAATTGTACTACTTCACGTTAATTTGTTTTATCAATACGTTTTGGAAATAGTATGGGCGTGTAGAATATGTACCTACATTTAAAGTGACGTCATTTGTCTATGCAAATGTTGTTACTGCTGAATGTTTTGGTCGTACATCAATGCGCTGAATGATAATAAAGACACGCGCTCCTAGATACTTCATGTTCACGTTGAGTAATTAATGAGTAATGAGATAATTGTAACGTCTATTTTAAATTGAATGTCGGACGCCAGCTCGTTGAATGTGTCGCTATGCGGGCCCTAGCTACACCAACTACTCGATACTGTATTGTTGACAAATGTATTTATTGGCTAGATCTTAGGTATTATTTATGTATAAATATGTTGGGAATTTATTAATAAATTAGCAGTTTAGGTATACGTACATTATTAAACCAGTACAGAGATTATCATGAAACTTTGTAGAAAGTTCGCATGACGCAAGAAAAGTTTTGTGCTCTAAAAATCTAAAACATAATTAAAACGGTTCACTAGTGTGACGGCGGGAAGTCGTTGGATATGGAAAGCGGAAGACCGCATACTGTGGAAGGCCTATGTCCAACAGTGAGCAGACGAGGGCTGGTGATGATGATGATTAGTGTGAACGTATTTCCGGATATTTAAATAATTCAAATATAATATTTAATAAATGTATTATGTAAACTTGATGTACTATGTAAATAAACCATAATCTAAATTACAAGATAGCGGATCGTTTATTGAACCTTTGTACACAGCGTTAACGTTTACACCTATTATGCGGAGGCACGGAACCTCACAAATCTATTCGGGGCGCTTTCGAAGAAGTGCCCCGTATTTACAATGTTTCTGTTGGGATAAATTGATGCTCTAAATTTGCCGGTGGGCCAGGTGAATGCATATCTACATATTTTACGATACCGGAAGCCTCCTTAAGGGGAACGTTTCGGTTTAAAAATAGCGGAAAATGCGGGAGCAGTTTTTATGCCGCGAGTTTTAACAAGATCCACCTTATTTATACAGAAGGGAGGAGATCCAAGGAGATTTATTGTCGGGAAGCGTGACGGATCAGAGGAGATAGCTTCTAACTTCATGCGGCTGCATTTAAATTAGAATTAATATTATCAAACCGCTATCGACTTTTAGAGGCTGTACTTCTCAAAATTATAAAATCTTTACAAAAATACATTCTTATTGTCTTAAAGCAATCGAAGTTGATTTAATAAATAAATATCCTCTGAAATAGTCATTATTATATGTACCGTTATGTCCGGATTATATACCCATTATATTTAATTACCAACGTATACGTCAGTAAGTAATTATGACAGATGCAAACTATCTGTCACAAATCCAGCGAAGCGCGATAAGGAGGTAACCACAGTAATTTGATCTTCGCGCGGTAACTATTCTAAGTTGTTAGTTCGATATCCGCTATAACGAGAATGAAAAATAGAGGTCTAAGTGGGCCGGTGTTGCTATCGAAGTGCAAATCAGTCATAGGTGATGAGGCCACGCATGCGATGATAAGGTCGAATGTGCTGACAGTGGCATGTTGTATTTATAAAGCAAATGTCTTGTTTCCTTGTTGATTGCGTATAAGACGAGTATGTAAATATGTGAATCGATATTCTTTAATATTAACTGAACTTCAAACAACGAATTTTTGGCTCCAACAATGCTATGTTAATAGACTTTAAAAATAATATGAGACATAAGAAAAGCGAAGAATGCGCTGAAGTATGTAGAAATACAAAGTTAATGAGGCTGCCTATAAATAGAGGCATGTATAATTTATTAAGAGGCAGTTGCAGTTTTTTGGCTTAGCTCGCAAGCGGTGAGGCCGCGCGACTATTTACTGCAGCTTACGCCGGTGCATTTTTATTTTATTAACAGCTTCGCTTGCAGATAGGAAAACTTAGCGGGGGAGAAAAAAATAGATGTGCGAACAGATAAAATGGATGTGTTTTTAATGCTTTACACTTTTTCTGCTGAATAAAGAACTATATTTGAGTAAGCTTTTAAGTTTTTACTTCGCATGCTTTAAAAAAATGTTTGCAAATAAGTACTGACACTATCAAAACGTTGATTTGATTTCGTTTTCTAAATCGAGTTCATATTTAAAGTTCCGGTACAAACTAAGTGCGGTTCATTTTTAGATACCATTTTTGTTAAGCTTAATATTTTAAATATTTAATTCTTTATTTTAAATAAAAAGAATAACAAAAATGTAACCAGTGATATCGTGTAAACATATTGTCACTTGTTTGAAAGCTTAAATGGTCATGAATTATGTAAAAGTTCTCACGTTAACAATAAACAGATTTTTATCTGGTTCTTTACCATTTTAAACAGATTACACGAACTTATTTTGTCAATAAAGCTTTATTTAAATGATACAATATCGACGGAACAAACAATCGTATTTCATTTAAAAAATATATACGATCCAATTCTAAAATTTATTCGAATCGGTTTGTTTACGTAATTGAAACACATTCGCACAAAGCTGTTAGGGATTCTATACGAAATTTGAATTTTAATAATACAAAACGTGTTCGTGTATTCATACGTCACATCAGTGCTTGTATCCACGACGTCTGTGCCCACGATTTACGTGTCTCGCGGGAGACGCAGAGTAATGCCATTGTACAGAGAAAATACAAAAAAATAACAGATCGTTCACGAGTTCAACCAATTAAATGTGACATGCGGTATAGAGCAGACATTAAAGCCGTTCAATGTCGAGATCGGCTTATTAATTCAAACCGAACATTATAATAATATTAACTCGGTGCTATAATTTAGATAAATTTCTGATAAAATTTCGTTTCTTAATTGCAAGCAAATAAAATAACAAGATGATTTCATTTTTGAATTCTATTATCTCCCTTCCCTTCATTAAAGGCGCGTTCGGAAACTTAAAAACGCCACGGAATGAATCATGGCGTGCGATCCTCATGAAATATTACACCGAAGCTGGCACCATAAAGCAAACGGCGTGGCACCGGCGATACAACGATAGCGACACCGCGAGCCCCGACAGACGCACAACTCGACTGCTCTGTACATCGCCTCTTCTACAGGCTGTTAATAAATCCCTATCACGGCTCCTTTCAACTCTAATCAACGATGAGATTAAACTAAATACATTATACAGTACACTTGCTAAATATACTCGTACTAGGTTTAACCGTGAGTTCCTCCGCACCGAATTAAGAGAAAACTAAAGTTAGTACACCACACTGCTACTACTACTAACTACACTAGTCCATAGTGTCTGTGCCAAATATCATCCAGATTCGTGTAGCTGTTTCGGAGTTACCTGCTAATAAACATACAGGCGACCATTCTTCAAAACTGTAACTAAAAAGTATTCCTCAACGTTTATATAGCAATTCTCGTTTGTATAGGTTGTTTTATAAATTAATTTTAGTCTAATTAAACAAGTTCTTTCATAAAACTTATAGAGTACTTCTTTTAGCTAATCATATTTTAAAATTGATTTTTTATGTTAATAACCTGCAACCGCAAAAGGATAAAAGTAAACGTGTAAAATACATACTCAGGGCATTCCGTGCTTCTATGTAAATCATGTCTTAATTGAAAAGATAAAATTCTTAATTGAAAAAGATTCGTTAGAAAGGAACCACCTGTGTCTTACTCCCACATATTTTACTCTCCAACATAGGGACGTAATGAAGCAATTATATATCGATATTTTTATGCATAAAATACTCGGCGGATATCTGACCGGCCGCAGCGGCCGTCGGAAATAAAACAAAGCGAAGAGGTTATTGTTGGCGCGGGTAGGTGTGTGCCGTCTCGGTTATCGAGCTTTTAACCCGACTCGCGACACGCCGAGACATCGACAGGATTTATCGCCTCACTAGGCCACTACTCATTCGTATGTCCCCGATGGAATAAATTTCGAATAAACAACCAAAATGATCGAAACGATCGAGATCGCGATGCATGTCGAATGAATCTGCTCCGGAAGGTCCAATTGACCGGCAATTTTCGCAGCGGAGTAACAAGAAGTGTTATTGTACTGTTTTGTTCTTGTTCAATGGCCTTTATTTATTCTTTAAAACATTTTGGTTGTGAGAACAAACACGTACGTAAAATATTGAACAAGCTCTCTAGACCTTTGAGGATTATTAAGGTTTATGAGTAGGTACAGATTGCCGATTTTTATTTTACACTCCAACTTTTAAAGTTTTAAAACAAGACATAAAACATGTTTTATTGCTTACAAAGATCTACAAATTACCAATAATTTAAATTAAATATATTGCTATCAGTTGTTTCACATGTAACGTTAATTTATATTACATGCTAGTTCCCGTCGCAACAATTAACCTCTGACCCTTGATGAGAAATCACCGTGAAAGCTGCACCGTTTTCAATTCATTATATTCTATTACATGACATTTTTAAACATCGTAAATTTTCCGTCGCATACTAACAATTTTTACACCTTTGAATAACCTATTTATTTTAGGCGTATAATATAATGTACCTTAATAAAAAAAATGTCATATAATATGCTAAAGTGGATGAACTAATATATTTCCATTCGTTCCGTAACTGATAAGGCGGGCCTAATACTGTCTACATTTATCTTTAAGATTAATGAGCCAATTTTCTTTGTGGGCTATAAAAAGAATTGCTTAGTCGAATTTTGTGGACGATACTCATTGCTAACCTTACTAAACATTTCATTATTATTATTAGTATATTATACAGTAGATTAATTATTACCAGCATTATTAAAATCTTTTAAATAACGTTAAGGATATCCTATAGGTCATTTTTTAAAATGAAACTGTCTAGGGACTATGACAAATTTTATAGAAAACATTGAATTTAAAACAGTAATTATTAAACAAAGAAATTGTCCCCCTTCCCAAGGGCAGTATACAAGAAAACAAATTGGATTAAAGTGTCAAAGGTGAAATAAAAAACACGCATATTACTTATTTTCCGACAGCATCAGTCCCTCTCTAGCATTTTCAAAAATTAAGTTTGTTTTCAAAGCATCTTAAGAAAAAAATACAGAGGAATAAGGTTGAAAATCATTTAGAAATATTTTACCACCGCACAAGTCACAAGATCACATGATATAATCGTATTTGCATTTAAAACGGTAAGTAAATATAAAGTGGAGTGTTTTGTGAATGGACGAGCCCATGTTTATGAGTCGTTTTATGACCTGTAAACGTAAGGATCGCTCGTAAAGTAAATCGCTTGATGTTTAGAGAGCTTAAGCCTTTTTGTCGGTTTACGAGCGACCGCTTCATTCATAATACTACGTTGAAAAAAAAATGTTTTACTTTACGATTGCGTAAAACTTTTTTTTATGAATAATTAAGACGCGTTCACGTAATAAAACCGCTATACAAGCAACCGACAAAGCGAAACTTTTGTTTCGCGCACATAAATCCGACGGCGTACGGCGCGCTAACTTATTTTTGTTCGTAGGCAACATGGGATAGATGGATCCAATTCCAAATTATGTCTATCTTGGGAATTAACGGTGGGACGGGGATTCCACTTTATCCAAAAAAAGGGCGGGCGGTGCGGAGAGGGGGAACGGCGGGGAACGGATGGAAGTTATTTTGGAATTATGATTCCGGATGCGTCGCGAGCGACGTGTGTTTCACGCCTCGTTTCGTTGTAATATCGGCCGCTTGCAACCGCTTTGCTTGCATCGGCAATATCATATTCGCGTTGAAATATTTATGCCCTGCATCATGAGCTCTGCGCGTAGGCTGAAACGAGAAATAAACAGATGGATGTATTTGATTTTATTGCGACAACACGACCATAGAAGCTCTTTGATACTAGACATAAGATTGTGCCTATGACATAATCTGACTGGCAGTGAATCATAATGAAAGTACGTTTAAATTTAATCTCGGATATAATTATATCAACTCGTTTATCTTTCTTTTTATCTGATAGAGTATCGTTGATTGGGATTTTGTAATAATAAAAAACTAGTTAATGTTTTAAATGTTTTGAGAACAATTGTACGCTTGTCTATCATCGTGTCACTCCTCAACAAAGGTGGTGGTAACAATCCAGTTAATATCATTTTGTAAATGGAGTCTTAAAAATGTAATTAGGTGCTGTTCTTGCAGTAATCCAAGCGAGGAAAAATGTCACGAAATTAAAATGTCTGACGAAAAATGCGGGATGTGTGTTTTAATGGGGTGACACCGAGGTTCTTAAGTATTCCACCGGCCCACCCCATAATACGCCGTCTCCTTAGTCTGGCACGTCCTCCCCGTGATATATTAGTCCCAGATCGTCGTACATAATTTTGCAGGGGGGTGGCGCCACCCTCGCCGCCCGCCCGCGCCCGCGCGATGCGTACAATACGAACTCTTGTTTATTGCTCTATAATACCATTAAAATGTACAGCCATGTCAAATTTATACTAAACAAGATCGGACGTTATAACACAGTATTGTTTATTTAGAGTAAAAATCGTATCTACTCCACTATACTATAGTGGTACAAAAATAGACACGCTGCAAACAGAATGTGAGTAAACATCTACGTTTTCAATTCAAACGTGAACATGAGATGAGAACTGTTTGATGTTTAATTGAGAATGCAGACGTCATTTGCAAATAAAAGCATTGGTGGCCACTTGAGTTTAATTAGCAACAAGTGTATTCTGTTAGTCAGTGGTATCGGAGGCTAAAGTGCATAATTTAGCAGCGATAGCGTTGAAAATAGCTAAATGTGCAATGTGAACCTTACTCACGACCCACCATAATAATGCAACTATATACATTTTTATGCTATTAAACGTTTACTCCAGCCAATATAGCATTCTATTAAAAAGTTTTTCATTATATGACATTTATAATTGTTCGCATTATTCGCGTCAATGGTTCGACGCTTGTGTTATGAATATATCACGAGTAAAAAGTTTTTTTTTTATTAATGCATCGACCCGATGTGGGTGTTGGCCTCCGACAATAAAAGTCTCAACTTTTCTCAATCCCAGAAAAAATCTAAGAGCAAGTCCATAGTTTCAAATTTTAAATACTACTAGAACAATTCTATTTGAGAATCCTTAATCTCTACAATTCAGATTAAATCACGGATATTGCTTAAAGCATTTATCTATAGTACAAACGTCAATTTGGGACTTCGTATCTACTTAATCTACGATGTTAATGTAATCCACACTACGTGCCAGCGTGGCCACTCGAGAATGTATCCCTCTCAATAATCAGTTCACGGATAATGGCCAGCCCATTGCCACTCGAATCACTCATACTTTGGACTTCAAATATACATAGATGCGTTACATGTTTTTGTAATTCAATATGAAGTGACAAACAGACACATTGCTCATTGCTATCGTTGTTATATCCATTGTTAACATGTTATTCAATTGTGGATAAGAGTTCGGCTTATACTTTATCACTACGAAAGTACCTGAAGTTATAAACATGTGGTATGTTACTTGAAAATGCGAGATACAGAGATCAAGAAAAACATTACAGAATTAATATTGAAACGAAAAAAAAACTTCTTAGCTAAGCATCAACTTAACGTCAGTTAGTATTGTAGCAATATTTTGTTCATTAACCTATATTAGTTTATTTTTTTACAATGTCTACTTACCAACATGGCCTACCACATACTAAAATCATATTAACTGATATAACAGCATATTAGTCCATTAGTTAAATTAAGCCAGATTCCCCTCTATCTTGGTAAGTTATTTGTCATATACGTTGGGGAGTTAGCTACTTGGAGCAAGCGATGCGGTTAACTCACTTCATTGTGCGGCCCGTAAATATTAATTTTCATAATATGCGACGTGACGACGAAATAGCTTCTAATTTGGCTCCCGTACGCATCGTATCGATTTATATTTACATTTTCTAAGGTACTATTAGACTAATAAAATGTATTTGTGGTAATTATTTTGTTTGTTGTGACTTATACTCTTTTACTCTTGTAAAATTGTTATACAATATGGGATGTAGGGATAAAAGAAATCGTTCTCGGAATCAATAGTAAGAAAAATATACCTTTGTCATGTAACATGTTCAAAGAATATAAAGATTGGTGCTATGTTTTTGTTTATTTAAAAATTAAAATGCAGTTTCGTTGATAACGAAGTATAGCATTGAGTCATTAGAAACAACATGGCTGCCCCATTGTAGATCAAGTCGCCCACGCGCCGTCACCGCAAGCCCTGCCTAGTTTATGGCGACCCTACGGACTACAAAATAATACCAGTAATAGTGTTGTTATGCGAACAAACTTTACGCGGCACTCTCGGCTCCTACATGTAGATAACCACTCATTTGATGAACGGAGAAAGTAAACGAAATGTCCCTTATTAGATTTGCTTTTTTATTTGTCTAATTTTACGTACCAACCTAACTTAAAGTTTTCATATCAACTTTGAATTAATATAATTCGAATACGTAAACATTGCCGCAAATTCAAAGGAAAATGCTCTTGATTTAAATTATAACCAAACCAAGAAAAAGGAAATATCGTATGTACGTGTAATTAATACATAGTGAAACAATTAATTTTGAAATCATAGTTCAATCGAAATTCTGTTTTCAATCATTCATAATCCAACGCATCCATGTAATGTATCGCATTTAATACGGAAGTTTATATTAATAATCCATTTTAGGTTATTTGATTTAATTAAAAGAATAATTTAACGTGTTGGCAGTGATGCATGCGTGCATAGAGCACCCGGCCATACGACTAAATTATTTAACGTCTTCATTCCCCAAGCACGCAGGTCGCATGCCGGCACGCGGATATTCGCAGACACGGACTTTAAATGAAGTCTGCAAATATAAACATATATACTATTAACCGTGTCGCTGCCCGCCTCGACATACGGCTTGCTAGCTTGTAAGCGTTTTCGTCGAAAAATGTTTGTCAAGAAGTCTTTAAAACTTCTGTAATCATAATTATTACTTATGAAATTTACATAAAGCTTTAATAAATTATATACTTAAAGCTGCGTCATAAATGCCTTTGAAAATTAGTTAAACCACATATGAAGCAGTAAAACGTAACTTCCAAAATGAACGTAATGCAGAGAAATATCTAAGCAATAAATCATGGTCAAAGAGTAAATTTAAGACGGCTTTAACTGTAGTATATTATTTAATATTAAAGATCTTAAGGTAAACGGGCGGAGTGCCTGCAGTTCCGAGATAAGGCAACCCCTCCCCCCGGACCCCACCTACACTTTTTGGGGGGTAGCTGTGCCTTAAGAGCCGCCATACTTCAAATCGCGTTTAACTGAGATAGCTAGTTTGATGTATTGCCCCCATTATTGCATATCAAAGGTTTTTCGATAACAGCCTTTTGTTATACAGCGAGTGGTTTTTAAAAAGTTAGACTTACATTAAGATTGTATCTAATAGTTTAAATTTACTACCTTTAGACATACCTGTAACAAAAAAAATAATCATTAGTAAATAAATGCTAAATTTCTATTCACATATAAATTTAATTGCTCTGTTTTAAAGCAGAATCACGTATAGATTTGTATTAGCAATAAAGTTTGATATCCGCACGCATACATGGGCAGCACAGCGATCTGCAATGTAGTTCACATACACACACACGTAAACGACGTTGGCGACGTTACATCGATTTTGTAGTCTATGCAACGTCCAAACATGTCAATGGAAGATACAATAGAAACTAATCGAACTAGCTGCCCCCACCACTGACTCATAGTATATTCTTAAAAGTAATACAAAGCGATTATAAAAGTTATTCGAGAAAATCGATTTTTACCTTGTACCAGAGCAACCCTATCGAATCGTCGCATCGATACCACTTCAAATGGAACGCATAGTATTATTGTATCGGTACAGACAGATTAAACATCGGGGCCCAAATGAACATGCGATAATTTATCTAACGTGCCCCCGTGTGTATTAGCTGTATCCGACTAATACCGGCTTTCGATATTCGGCGCTCGGTCGCGATTCGATATTTACGAGCGAGCGGGCGGCATTAGACTGTCCGCCCGTAGGTAAATTAGCACAGATGCTCGCCACTGTTACAGTGATTCATTCCAAATTGGCTTTTCAGCGGGAAAAAAATGTACGGACGCACGGATTGCGGTAGACGCTATCTAGGGATTGGAGCTAAATGGCTTTTAAAAGAGTCGCTATGTCGCTTTCTTTTTAGACATCTCTATTTACGATACAAGCGGGTAGAAAAAGGGGACTTAGAATGATTCTAAAGAGGGATGTTGTTTAATAACTGAAAAATGTTGAAAAATAATATCGTCCTTAGATGCAGTTTTAATGGCCATTAGCGCTTGGCTTATAACTTTAAAAACCATTGTCATTTATTGTTTGTAAGTATTGAAGTAACAAAATTTTATTCCATATACATCTTGTACGATAAATCATGCACAAACAATGTATCAACTGCATTGATTAAATCCAATTGCAATTAAAGTTCTTGTTACCGTAATACATTGCCAATTTTGTACTGTAATTGATTAGCTACAAGACCATAAGGCGTTTGGAAGCAGCAATGTAATTGCAATAGATGAATAATTAAATGCATCGACGTTGTACCGAGGCGGTCTTTGGATCGTCGGTAGCGGGAACGCCTCTCGATGGGTATCGCAAGAGGCCGCCTTAATGCGCACCGCCGCGCCGCACCGCGCACTCTATTAAATATTACCAACACGATTTTCAATGAGCTATTTAATAATTGAATTTAAAATGTTTAGCTTTATACTTTGAGTCTTATTTAGAACTTAACATTTGTAGACATGTAACATAAGATAGTTACGAAAGTAATTGGATATATGCTCTTAGCTCGAAGTAAGAAAAGAAAAATAAAATAACTTAATTATTGCAGAAGCCAGGTTCAGTTTTTTTTTAAAGAAATAATTCTGTTGTTAATTCGTAAAATATACTCGTAAATGTTGCATTTCCCTGTAATGAACCGGGTAAATTACCTTTAGTATAAATAATCCATGGCAAAGGGTGGGTTCGATGCGCAGCCACTGCAAATCAAGCGCCCCCACCCCGCGCCCGCGGCCCACCGCGGGCTGTCGACGATAAATAAAATTCACGTTTTAACAATAAAATGCATTTTCCGCAAATGCTCCCAGTGAATTATTGTTCAAGCTTTACGAGCTTAAAATTATATGAGCACGTGAAATTTTCGATCTCGATAATGCACGAGCTGTTGTATCAACAACACTATTTTCACCAGATTTGAAGTTACGACCCAATAATAAATACTTAATTAACTCTATATAAATCGTAATATGATACCAATTTCGTTTTACTTACGTTAATTTGAATAAAATTTCTAATCTATGTTAGGTGTGTAAAGAAACTTTATATATAGTTACTCTTATTTAGGGAAAAGATGATGTTATAGAGGGTAAACAACTAATGCGTTTTTCGATTTACACAAAACCGAATCACCCTAATAATGGTAGCATCTCCCTAAAATAGCATGTCACGTACCGACCCCAAAATACTTATAAAACATTTCCCGATGGTAAAAAAGCAGTGTTTTATTTCCAACAAAAATAGATCACATGGCCGCTTGATGGAGAACCAATAGCGCGTCCCCGGCGCACAGATGGCGACACTGGCGCGCAGATAGCACAAATATGAATTGTGGCCTTCGATATTTGTCACTTGAATTACAACTCCCGACGGAGTGCGAGCGGCCCTCGCACCTCGTTTGCGGAATGATCCATTTTTTGTTACAGAAATTATGTCGACTGTATTATATCCTCTAAGTATCAACGCGTACGCTTTATTTACAAGAACGCCCACGGCTCGCCAATGAGAATAGAAAACATTTTCGTTGATTCTAAACTTAAATTCTTATTTTTATACAGCTGTACGCGTGACCACTGACCTTTAAATGATATATTTAAAGTCAGACTCAATGTAAAAATCTTCACGTGCCAATCGAACTTATAAATTGTAATAAGAATTGCGATCAAATCAAAAATCAAAACAATTGCGAAAGTTTTCGTAAAAACTATTACATTCTAAACAATATATTCCTTAATTATAATTCCTTATTTAAGACAATCAAACATCCGGTAGCAATTCAGTAGATAAGTAAACACAACTTGTAATAACGGCCAGTCACACCCCGGAAACCAATTTGGGAGGTATTTGTAAATGTCAAATATGTTTGTGCGCACCTATTTATTGCGAGCATCCCTCACGTACGAGTAAATAACGTAGACACTGCGATAAAGTGAAAAGAGATACCGGAGAATAGTGTACAACTACGCCTTAACCTCCGATCTCTGAAGAAGCAAAAGAGAACTTTAATGCTTGTGAATACGACTACATTTCATTTGAGATCGATTAAAGTTATAACCTTTTGCAATGAAGCGGTCGTGTATACAAGTGGAAAACTCAGTGCGCCACGTGCAAATGATTCATATCCGTCCCTTAATTAAAGAAGATTTTAATTGTATCGGATGTCTGTGAAAGCGAAAATAATGCAGTCCTAAATTGGGGTTGGAACTTGGAAATTTATTTGTTAGTCGTTCGAAATACTGTCGTGCGTGCTTTACCAATATTACAGTATATCTAACACCATCTCCACATGGCAAAGTACTAATGTATTTGATAGATAATTTCTTGTATTCTGATTAACAAGAACTATTTTACAAACATTAATCTCAAAAAGTATTTTATTACCGACAGGGTTACAATTCTTTGTAAATTGTTTTGCATTATGAAAGACTCAATCTTAACAAAACTCAAAGTCCCTTAATCCAGTAAATTCATTTCGCGTGTATAAAGTCAAGCTGCCGCCAACTTAAAATATCTTTCTTAATTACAAAAGCCTTTGTTGAACGTATCTGATCTATGTAAACAGACGGCGAATGTTTTAAATAGCAGCCTAACAAATAGGTTCCGGTCGGGCGAAATAAGCGAAACTCTTTAATTAAGGGATACATGAGGGTCTAAGACGAGTCGATTTATATCGCCATTTAATGAAAATTTTAATGACTATCGCGGAGTATTAACTCCGATACGCAAATTACTTTAATAAAATAAGGAATTTAGTTGAATTGAAGATTTGTGAGTGAAACAAGAGAGCTTTTCCAGATATACTAATGAGGCCTTCCCCATGCCAGAGCGCCGACGATACACGAATGCATTTACGTATCTGAAGCATAGATATCAAGAGCGTCGAGTTGGCAAAATGACAATTCGGTGTTACCATTGAGACAAGCACAGATTTATTCGTCCGACTAAATAAGCCAACGACGCCAAATAAACTCGTTGAAGTGTCGACGAGTAAAACTTTCCCATACATTCATTCGATTTGAATTTCCCGGTGACGTTAGAAATGTCCCGATGTATAGCCGGGAGTACTTCATTTGGCGAACAATGGAGCGCCGGGTCCCTACGCTCCGCACTGGATAAATTGACTGGAGGTTTAACTCGCGCCCGCCCGCGGAAAATTGGGGAAAATCGATTTAAATATCTTCAATGTGACGGCTTATCTTGATCGTGGGAATAAACCAGCACTCGAGCTCGGCACTAGAGATTTCCTTTAATGAATACAGAAGACGAACTCTTAACATGATAAGATAACAATCATTATGGAATGTTACTTACAACATACTGATAGGATTCACATAGGCAGGGAGATCAAATCATATCTTCTAAAAGAAGTCTCCAAGTTAACACGTCACCATAAATCTAACAAATAGTTCAAATAAGCGAAGGAAACTAAGGACGGAAACATATTAATAACTACAGTGCGTAATACTCAATACTCTCGAACAACACATCTCTGGTTTCTCTGATATTGCGGAGGGCCATAGGCGTCGATGATCACTTGTGCCATCCTGCTGATGTTATAAAAAAATATGTTTTTCCTGTTTACAATATTAAAAGGAGATTAAGTTTAATGTATTGTATATTGTGGTATTCCAAATTGCATTCAATGAAAAATAAATGTGACGTCACCGATGGGCAGGAGACCTCGGAGCAAGTTAAGCCCACAGCTTAACTCACCGTAACAGAATCACCTCGGATTGCTTTCCGATATTTACTGTTTGATTTTTCCCCTCGTGTCGTGATTTGGGACGTTTACCGGAAAGAGGCGTGCGTCGTTTGACAGTAATGGCAGACGGGGCAGAGGGTACGCGACCTCTGTAATTAACAATTTGCCTTACACTCTGTTACACGTCACTACATTAATTTTTACCATTCTGTTGTGATACCGAATTTTCCTCTACCTGTAATTTAAGTAGATTTTTAAAAATATCTTTATGTAGTTATAGGAGTTTAGATAATTTTTTTACGTAAATAAAATTATGTGTTATATATAAAAGTCTGTGAACTCACTCCCTTCAATTCGGGCCACGCTTAAATAAATAAAAAAATAATTCCGTCGTGCACTAAGTTTATTGAATTTATCATGCGCAAATATTTATTGATGGGGACGAAACTAGATAGGGTAAGGAATTTATTGAAAACAAAGACCAATCGGCATACATAGGTGGGTCGGATTCCGGGTAGATCGGCATCGGTAGCAATCAGACAAATTGGCTCCAGACCCCTCTTACGGAATTAATCTGATACGTAGGTTTTCTTAGCGCAAACCGCTTACATAGTGAAATATTACAAGAGAGGGCCAACGTTACGCATTCATCTAATTTTGATATCATTTATTTAAGTTCAGTCAGAATGTACTGTCTTTTTTCTTAAACAATAAAAACATTTATCTATTGGTAAAAAGTCTAAGTATATTATATCATTTACTTTGGAATTAAATCAGATCTTACAAGTAAATAAGCTATTTTAAAAATCATACCAGCATTACTCTCATGTAAGCAAATATATTTTAGTTTTGAAAACAAACAATTGTTAAAACTTTGTTAAATTACTATACGCGATGCTCAGTCTGTTTCTTCGCTAGAACATGTGGAAACGTTAATAAATATTCGACAAATCCACCTTTAAATAAACAGCATCGGGTTACTTCGGCCCCCCCGCGTTTGCCTCATTCCGGCTAAACGATGCTTAAGATATTTATTACGGGGCGAATTGAGTTTCTAGATATTAGACTTCTTTTCTGTCTCATCTCTTAACGTAAATAAGGGCGCGATTATTCAAAATAACATTAAGTAAATATGTTTTGAAAGAAATAAAAGAAACATGACAAAATAAAAATTTAATACATAATTTGTTTAAAGTGAAAAGCAAGTATTCGTTTTGTTTCATCAAATTAAAAAAAATACTGATCGAAGTAGCGAACATTGTAGGTAATTTGGAATAGTCACCAGTTATTTCTTAAGTCACTACTTACAAAGAATCCCATCTAAAGGGGGTATAAAATAACTGCTAAGTAACCCACAATTCCGTATCAGGGGTGTAAGAGTACTTTTGCAGTTTTAATCCCCCGCAGTGATGTAAGTCCCCGAGATAGAAAAACTGATTAAGTAATTAGAAGAAAGCCGCCGCGAGTGTCTTCTAACTGCGGGCTAATCACAAATTAATGAGAGCTTGTAGGCGAGTGTCTTGGCGCGATGATAATTCCGCGCCGCCCAGCTGTGCCAAGAACCTCATCAATTACAAGAAGCCACCCCCCACTGGGCCGCGAAGGCCTCTACACCCCTTTGTCACGGCCTGAACACAACCGATACAGTTTTGTTCCTTTCTATGAGATTTTAAATTCACCAAGAGTAAAGAACATCGCCTCAAACTTTTCGTTCGTTTAAAATATGCTCAGCAAAAATACTTTGATAGTATGAGATCTATCCGATCGGAGCTTTATCTAGTAACAAAGTTAATTTACATTGATTTCTTTCAGCTTAAATTTTATTCAAACTTTAATTTTGTACAAATCATTGTTATTAATTTATTTAACCAACTGTAGCGTTAAAATTTTATTACTCTTCAGTTAATTAAAGTCGTAATGAATTGTTCAATCTGTGTTTAAAACATTTAATTAAAGTTAAGGAAATCAAGCAAACATTTGAAATTAAATTCTTCTGTTGACTATTTTAAAATCAATATAATAGTTTCGACACATGGAAGACAACTAAATAAACAAAAGAAGATTTGAAGTATTGTCTCGTGTTTAAAATATGTTTTTATAGTCATCTAATAGTTACAGAGCACCGCCCACTAATAACTAATGTGTTCTAAGCAGTTGTTGTACCGGCACTAAACGCTTCCGTTCCAAACCGCACTTGATTTGTTGTTCCGTCCTTACGCGAGTTACTGTCTCCAATGTTTGAAACATTCGGATCCGCCATATGCGACTGATTTACGTAAGGCAGGGATTATATATAGCTCGTATCTAGAAATAAATACGGATAACATTAACGAGTGATAGACGACAATATATCATTTTGAATTGTATGCGTCGTAGATAAGTTTGTGCCAAAAATACTTCAATGCATATACGACGTTTCCAAAGATACATTTTAAATAGAATCACACGTGCATTGCAATGTAGGTACTTTATTTATTTTTTATGGTCATCATATTTGATACAAAGATATCTAGAAAAGCACTAGCTCGGATCATTTGAAATAGAAGAAGGATAATGAAGGCGATAATGTCGAATAAACAACATGAACTGAAACATTTTATTAGGTAAGTGAATGATGCATTGTTTGTTGAATAGAAGTTTTATTTGGCAGTTTGTAATTTAAATGGGCTCGCCCTAAACTGGCTCACGTTGTTATGCCATGAATATAAATCGTGATAAATTCCTGGCGGGAGAGGGGAGCGAGAAGGCGCGCGACGGGAGGAGCAGCCTCGAGGGCTTTTTTCTTAAAAATAACTTTTATCAAGGCAATTCGGTGGAGCTGCGCGATTTATGGAAAGGTGGTGTCACCCCAGTAATTAGTTTTTAACTAGTTGTGATAAGGGTCCTTTGTTTTATGACCTTCCAGTAATAAGTTAAACCGCCGAATGTTCGCCGGCCGAATAAAGATGAGTTCAATCTATCCAGCGCTATGCATTTATAGCGGGGCGAAAAAAATATAGAGCCACTTTTTTGCAACAAGCTTTCACCAAAACAAAAGCGTTCCAAACAATTGTTTCGACGATGCGGACTTGTCACAATATTTTTATTGTATCCATATTTTGCGCTTTTTCGAGCCGTCATATCGTGCGGGTGTACGTATGATTTACGCCCCGTACAAACTGTAGAAAAAAATATGAAAGTTCTTCCACGAAACTTCTTTTATTCCTCGAGAAAGTTGCGTAAAAAACTGGAGGCGCTTACAAAAAAGCAATTTCCTAGCTCAGGTGTGTGAGATGTTCTTTATCTAACTTTGCATCCGAAACGCTTTGTTTATGAAGGCATATTTTTTCTAACTTTTGAGCATTTTATTACCTTTTACCGTTTACTTGTACTTTTGTGCAACCAAAACACCTTTAGCGGCACAACAATTACTGTTTAGGCAACTGCCTTTTATGAAAATTAACATCGCTACCTGTTTTTAATTCCACGTGCCGTAATAAATCTTGTTCGCGACCGTTGCCTTAAAAGAACAATTATAAAATAATTTTAATGTAAATTTGTTCCATAAAAATAGAAGGAAATAACCCAAGTAACGTCTTTTAATGGACACGAAAAACATAATTTGAAATACTCTTTATGTTGGCTATAATGTTACCAAGTGGGCCAAAAAAATGGTTGTCACCGTCTGCCATAGGCAGTACATTAGCATGAAGAGTGTGAGGCGGGGAGGCTTTATCAGGAGGGCCTTTCCTGAGGGTGGCCCAAATAATATGATATTGCTCGTTTGTGCGAAGCCCTATTTATCTATTAAAAAACGTGAGATTTACGGCCCAGTATAGGAAACTTTACCAAGTTTTTATGTTGTTCCACCGAGTCCGGGGCTAATATAAGAGATTGATGCGTGTTATTTTAGTTCGCCCGCACCGGAGCCGATACACGGCTGATTTAGATAACATTTTGGGGTTTTCATATTCATTGCGTATCATTATACTCACTATATTAAAATAATAATAAATGAGTTGTTGAAAAATTAAACATTTTAATAAATAAATATGCTTTGGAAATTTATACACGCTTTTTTACTATTCAAATAATACTATAAAATATTAATTGCAGTGATTATCATTTGTTTGCGACTGATATTGGTGAAACAAATAGAAAACAGTCATTTTCTTTATAGATATAAATATGTTTGTATGGAAGACAGAAAGATTGTTTACCATTGTCATAGATAATGAAGTTGTAATCAAATACTAGAGTCGACATAGTACGCGCGATTTTAGCTTCTATTGTTACAGAGTAAACTCTATAATGCCTTGAAGTACAATAGAAAAGATTTCATAAGACTTGTTAGTGTAGTGTAGAGTCACGAGAGACACGATGTGTCGTGTATTGGAACTCGGTATAAAGTAACTTAGTGTGTTAACCTCTGCTTTGCGTAATAAAACTGTCTACGGGAATTGTATTAGAAATTTCATGATTTATTTCATTGACACAAGACATTGATTGTATCGTAAAAAAAAGTAACAAATGTCGAGTCAAATTCTTGATATAAGCTACACAGGTTCATTTTTAACTGAATAGTCAGACTAAACAGTTCGTAATTTTGCCTATACACGTAGGTAAGCTTTTACTGTATAGTCTGACTGTTCAATTGAAACTGGAGGTGTGTTGCAGGCTATAGATGTATGTATTTTTTATCTTAATTGTTATTGTCAATACTTTACATTTAAAAAACTATTTTAGAAAGGTTTTTAATAGTATACAGAAACATTGTCGTATGCAGGATCGTATTTAAAAACAATAATGTTGTAATTATCGTCCAGTGATATAGTTTGCATTGTTATTGTAGGTGTGTGTTGCATGTTTATTATCAACAGGGAATATTGGCTCGAAACATAGTGCTAAATTTGCCCGGGACACCCAATACTGTGGTATTATCTGCCATTATTTGTCACCGGATGAACAATGCGACCGCCCTCGTAGCGTACCTACTATCTTACTCAATTTGTCAATTATAATTATGTGCTGTTTAAAAATTAACTCATGTCAGTTACAATGAATACAGCAAACAAATGAAGTAACGGATGTTTTTGTTGAAATGAATACTAATAAAATGAATTTGGAATTCCAGCGATTTCGATATTAGCAGACTTTTAAATTAATGTTATATTTATTAGGGCTTGTCGTGTTTCATAATTTATTCAGTCGTATGTTGCTCTAGAGATCGGCAAACCAAATTTACAGTATAGTTTATGTCAAACACAAATATGTTATATTAACATACTATCAAGCTTTTAGAACTAAACGAAATGAATTTGAATATATAAAAATGTACTACAAACTTTGTTGTCGAAGTATCGCTTACTACCTGTGTTATGGTGCACGCTTAAACTCATTTTATCAAATCAATTTAAATTAAAAAGTAGAAAATGAATATTTTATAATAAACCATTTGATATTTGCATAAAAATAATTACTGTAATATCAAAAAAAATCAATGAATAATTTACGTACATTTTAATTAAAATATACCATTGCTTAGCAATGTAAGGTTATTAGGAGTAAAGACTTAACAGGTGCGATAAAGTATGACAGATGTTTTAATGAACAGAATTCAAATGTAATAATATTAACAGAGCCCTAATTAGTTTATTTATATTGTGGTCTAGGTATATATTGAGACAAGGAGAATTCTTTAATAAGGAATTCTTGGATACACCCTACTCCATTGACGGATGTGTAACACACCGTGTGACGTAAGCTCGGGCGCACACCGGGCCGCTCATAAATAATAATAGCGCGAGTTAGGACCACCTAGCGCTTGCGAGGAAGCACCCTTGTTTACTGCGCTACCGCCCGTCTCGTGGCCCACCTACACTATACATTTTACTTAGCAAATTGCTCATTTTACACGGTGTCTTATAACCGCTTAATGAAGGAGGGACTCGCTTACTTTGCGCATATTTATGTTTTCCTCCTGATTTGTTACAACGCGTAGGGAAAAGAGTTCGCTATTTATATTATATAAAACAACGGAAGTTCATTATACGTGTTTATATACGGAAAATATACGAACAGAACATCCATTCGTATACATATGCGAAATAAATGTAGATTTTATAGCTTTATTTAAAGTAAAGACATTATTTTTTATCTAAACTTCTTTAAAGTGTCTGTAGTCTTATATTAATTAATGTAACGACCTGTTAATGGAATTTTAATCTTAATTACACAATAAATTTGATTTAGGTATCACTCATAGTTTCGTTATAAACGTGTAGGTGGGTAGCGTTCATTTGTTTGATATTTAACTTAATAGCAATAAGGAGATTTTATTCGATATCCCACGTTTTATATCACAAAAAAACTAAACTTTGAATGCTCCACTAACATGAACTCATTCACTACGCAACAAATATTTCAACCGGAAACAAAGGCAATAGGAAATACAAAACAATGTTTTTTTTTTTAAATCCTAACAAATTAAAATAAAAAGTATCTACGTGTGACCAACACACACATAAACTTCGAACTTTGGCACACTCTCCTATAAATCAAGGGGCGTTATACGCCATGTTTCACGTGATCTATCCATCTCTATCGCTCCCGTTTTATTTGTTGTATCTGATTCTCTGTCCTACGTTAAGCCGGGCGACGGGCCGCGGGAGGGGGCAGCTGTCTACTCGTGACGTATTACCGGCCCGGCGCTCGGTCAGGCCAGTACGTTTGCTTCGCAGCGTTAAATATTTCCCCCTTTATTAACTTCACATAAAATTGAGAAATTTAAAACGCAAACTGCGAAGCGATAAAGTTCAATTTATGTTGGAATCGGAAGCTCGGCTAATGAAGCGCATGATATGAATATCGATATAGCGCCGAGTGCTAATTAGTTACCGAAACGCCACCGACATAATGTATGCCGGGATGGTTCTCAATGCAAATCGCAACTTCGATTCTAGAATAGACAATGCGATCACAGGTTTATGAGACCACCCGGACATTTACAATTGATGCGTACCACCTAACATGCTTTATTGCCTTATTTGTTTCAACCAATTCAATTTATAAAAACTGTACTCACTGTTTAGTACATAAAAAAAATAAAATGCTTATTATAAATACTCATACGAGCCACCAAGATGATAAAAATAAGTTAGAAAAAAAATTAAGTTTAGTTATTTTTCAATCTTTCGAATGAACTTTTGATTCAACACATGCCTTGAAATTATAACTTAGATTATTTAAAAATGTATTTTATCACGTCGGCAGAAAGATTAAAATGCTATGTTATGTTTAAGTGTCTTACCGCCTACATAAGTTGCATGGTCGTATATCATGGAATGCAAAGCCAGTAGTATCACACCTCGACATTAGTGTTGCGCTGTGACCAGTCGTTTGTAAAAGCGAATGATGGCACCTACGTGACCTGACTACTAATTAACCAGCACAGTAATCAGGAATAAAATAATGAATATCACATTTTAATAATATGATAGAAATGTTTTAGTTACGTGCAACCATTACTTGAAGTAATGTTCAGGTCACATCGGTTTAAACACATCGGGTAGCTTCGAACTTGAATATGCCTCGTTGATTGGTTTCGGTTCGTTTCAAGGACAAGGTCTCCGGCGCGCTTGCAATACGCAATGCTCATCCCGTGCGCGTGTTTGTTCCCACTAATTCGTGGGCCGTTATAAATATCTTAGCGTTGTCGCACATCTCATTGGCCGGCAATAAATAGCGCGTTATCTGACGATATCGGGCGCGCGTCGCGCCCGGCCGCGCGCCCCGCGACCTACCCTGCTCTAATGAATTACACAATGAACTCTCATCTAAATACAGAAAAAAGCTTTTAAAGGCACATATCAAAATACCCACAAAGCCTACTAAGACAGGACACAGATTTATGGCGCTCCCTTTGTTAAATTACGTAATCTCAACGTGAAGCCGCGATATAAATGGAGGTAAATGAAAATAAATGTAGTTCCTCGCCGTGAAGCTCACCCACCTATTTACATTGTGGTCAGACATAAATCTGGCTCTGTTTAAAGGTAATCTATTCCCAAAATTACCTGTTAAATCACATTTAGGACAGATAACACATTGTCTGGGTTATGTGGCTAACAAAAAAACGTTTGTCGGCCCAGTCGGATGTAATTTGTTGCCGTCGGGGTGGCTCGCAATGTCATTCGTCTGTTTCTACATTATGTATGTCACAAAGCCAGCGGAGGAAGTCACTAGACGTAACAACACTGATATTATTCAACAATAACAATAGAGTTACGCGTATTATAAGTCGTCATTTGTTTTATAGTATGACTCATTAATAAATAGCTTGTTGACAATTTTTAATTGAATTGGTACGTTGACCTAAGGCGTACAGATATTTGTAAGTCCGCGATAACAATGAGCGGCGATAAATATTTCACTGTCTTAATCATAGACGAATCGTGCGTGGGTGAGTATCGAATTTAAATTAACTGTAATTTATTGTCTGTGTTTTGGTGAGCGCGCGACGCTCGCGCCACGCCGGGGCCCATTTCGACAGTTTCCGGTTATCTATTTATATTTATTTACATATGTGACGGAAGAGTAGGCGAATATCGTAATTTTCTAGTGACAATTTGTATAAAACTTTGACCGTTTTCTCCTATTACGTCACATAAAATATGTTTACGATGAGAGTGCCTGCACTCATTAATAATTAAAGTGAAAACTAATTTAACACATAAATGATCAAACTTGTTATGTTAAAAATAGGTATGGAATGAAATATTTCAATCTTAAAGCTACTTTTTGCGTTTTAAATAAATAGTATAAAAACATTCACTTTTATTTAATATGTGTAAGTAAATAAAATTAATTTCGAATAAATTAAAAAAAAAAACAAATCCTGTTTTATCTATTGAGGTTTGGGCTAAAATGAAATAAAAGCTTACAGAGCAACAAAATTATAATTAGTGATGTGACGTTACAGACAACCAGGATCGACAACAAAATAATACGGGACTGAAATCAGTATCCTGATGTTGATACATTTTTGTTGTTTCTATAAAAATTCTATTTTAATTTGAATTTCTAACTTTGATATAAAATTGTTTATACTGGAGTGGCACGGCGATCGGAGGTCTTGACCTCAGACCGACAGTAAAAGTCTCTAACTTTTAATATGAAAAAAAACTATTACATTTATCAGAAAAAATAAAATATAGTTAATATAAAATAAAATATATATGGTACATACATCACTACATAATATAAATCAATATGTAATAAATAATTACAATTGATAAAATTAATACTTTTTAAATTTATATTTGTATAAACATGTATATTTTTTTAATAAGGAATGTATCCGTTTTCTTGCGGTGTTTTTGTGTTCAGTATATCGACAATGGCTAATTATTGGCGCATCACTAGACAAACACTCGGGTGCGAGCTCACAAATCATGCCGATAGCATCTTCTACAAATTTGAATCGGATCTTATTTATGATTTGCCTTTTTCACGGCTCCATTTTTGGAAAAAATTGAGAATAAATCAATGATAAATGATCATAAAATACAGAACATAATTCTCACCAGTACCGCCTTCTCGGAAAAAAAATCCGGCAAATATAGAACGTATTAAATTCTGATAAGTAAAAAATAGACAACTAATAAGATTTGTAAACTTAAAATATCTCGAAAACCTAAAATTCCCTTGTAGTTTTAATTATAGATCTCGATATAATAATCGTGCGAAAATCATGTACTAAGCTCCGTACTTGGTAAAACAGCAATCGCATAAACAAACCCCAACAATAAAGCCAAATAAACGCTCGAGCACGCCATCCAATCACACCTTGAATCGCACATAAAGACCCATGAACACCGGTTGAATTGAATACTACAGCGTTCAACAGAAGTATCCCAAATATTGCACCCCTAACCGTACTCGGCCGGGTAATATCGAGTGGGAGACTAGAGTTCGTGCTCATAAAACCGTTTACGAGCTGCCGAAGAGCCCTCTTCGATGAACGCGCCATAAAAGTTCGGTTATTCGGCACTAGATGGCGACTCTAGTTGCTGCTTGAAGTCTTTAAGCGATTTTACTGCCATCTATGGAGCATTTTAGCGGTCGAGTCGAGTGAAAGAGATAGTACTATCGTCCTTTCCTCACCGAACACACGAATAATTTTCTTAAGTAGGAAGTTGGAAATTTGGCATGGTAAGAAGCAAATGAAAAAAGTTTTAAACCTCAAATTTTATTTATTTAACCTATTAGTGAACAAAATTAAATACAAATAAATGTAATCATTAGTAATAATAGACTTTTTGAGTAAATAAAATGTTAACTTTTTGCTTAATTTTTACAGTCAGGGGTTAATTAACAAAAGAATAAGTAAATCATTTTTACAGTTTAAAAGTGCCCAACGACGATAATTGGTTCATTTCATTTCATTTGTATAACAAAAATTAACAAATATTCATTCAACTATACGAAATCATTCAGCAAAATTACACAGAACTTGCATTCGGTGCGTTAAAATATTTTTAATGATTCCAATGGTAATTATGGAGCAGTGTGGGTTAAGTTAATCGTGTTTCCGTAAACAGCCATAGCTAATGGCGACTCGCGTTAATCATTAAAACTCTGTCGTTAATCAACATTCGAATTCTAAAGTCGATAATTTATAGACAAAGAACTAAATCGATATGAAACATGTTCACAGAATAAATCTCAATAAAATTGATCTCATCTTAAATAACATCATCTTGGGGCGAAGTTTGTAGACGTGAGTGTGTACCGTCAGCAAAAATATATAATATGTTTCATTAATATGTACGTGTTAGTACGTATTAATATTGCATTTTAATTACAAATTAAATGGACAAGAATTTATTCAGTTTTTTTTTTATTTAAACTATTAAATATACACAATAACTAACATCGCAATATACGATCCAGTTTCGTATTTATACAGTTTCTTAAATGAATAAATATAAAACTGATTTAAATTATCTATATTTGGAAATGTAAATAAAAACCCGTTGATATGAATTTTCGCTGCATTTTCAATTATAATGCATGTAAACCGTTTTTTTACAATAAATCAAAATGTTTACAAACAAACTGTACGCTTAACACAAACGACGTGACGTGAAAAATGTTCGTTGATGTTTATTCTGCTGACGGTGCGGACGGAAACAGGTTTGCGCGTGGTACAGCGCTATAGTCAGATACTAATGTATTGTTGGATACGTTCCTCCGAATGCCTCAGATTGTTTTGCATCTAATTATTTATAAATTGTCGGCCGATACATCCGAGGGATTTACGAACTGACAACGTATTCATAATTTATATCATCTTTGTGAGTTTTTGGCAAATTTTATTAATTTTACATCCATAATGAACGCACCTCCGGGTGAGGGAATATTTACTTTTGTTCAACAAATCTTTAATACACTAAAAGTACTGGCATTGGGTATCTACTCTTTACAATCTTTTATCCTTACCATTATGAGATATCTTAATTCTTGCTCTAAGACGATTAAACTTGGAACTATGTGTTTTATCTTTATTACATATCTTTATCTATTGATAATGATATGTAATACTGAAACCCTTAATGAAAAGAGGTCACTCATGCCCATAGACATTCATTCAATACACCAGAGGAACTGTCAATAAATAGACTCTTTATATAGGGAAAATGGTTTCAAACGAAGTGTAGGGAATCTACATTCTTCATTTAACAATTGCTGGCGTCTTCATTTTTCAATAGTTTTTGTAACGAAAATTGTTTACGCATTTTTTTGTTGCAGTCACATTTAAAAGTGACCTTTGTTGTAAATAACGGCAATTAGGTCGCACCTGCACTCATGTAAGGCTGTCGTAAATTACATAATGAGTTCAATTATCCGCAATGTCAACATATTGTAAGGTTCTCTTTTACATCTTATTTACGTGCCCTACATGACCCGTACCGTATGTAAATAAATTATCATTAAAATATAAACACTATGTCATATACCAAATTTACTTTTTGTTTGTAATATAAGATTCTACATTGTATCAACTTAGTCTTTGTATTTATTTGTACAGTATAAATAAAAAAAAGTTTTTGATCAATTACAAAAATTATTTACGTTAGTACAACACTATTATGACTATCATTTTATACTACTCACTTGTCTTTTATCTGCTGTTTTTATAATCATATGTATTTTAATAATTAGTGCTTCTTATTGTCAATAAAACTTCATAGATTTTACTTATTAGGAGATTAGAAGAGAAAATTCCCAATAGCAGCTATATTGACATTAGATTAACATTTTATGCTTGATACACTGAGGTGATTCCCCAACCAGTAACTAACCAATTAAGAACATATGACCTTACCGATATACTAAGTGTGAGAGTCAAGATTGATGGTTGTTTGTTAGCAGGTATCTCCAAAACGACTAAACCAATCTGGATGAAATTTGCCACAGAGATCGATTAATGTATAAATAAGCGCATTAGTACTTAACTAAAATATTTTTTTTGTAATTCTACGCAGACGAAGTCGCGGGCAAGAGATACTATATAGTTACACTTTACAAAGTTGATTGTTTTACGAAAGATCCTAGAAATTATAAGCCTTAATATTTGGCATTTAAATTGACATCAAAATAAAAATGTTTTGTCTACAGTAATATTGTAGGGCGATGGCATTTTGTACAATTATGGCAGTCGATTGTTATCTCTCCAACAGATACGGAGCTCGGGCGAGCGCTCTCTCGTGCACTATTCATAACTTACACTCTATATTAATTACAGGATGGCTTTTAATGTTACGATAAAAACAATCTTGTAAATATGTGTGATTTCAACCGTTTCTTTGTAGTTATAAAGAAATCTAAAAATCGTTGTAAAAGTTTTTTGTGGACAAAATCGAACCCACTATCACCAGGACCAAACAAAGTAGCAAACACAAGCTACAAATTGACACATATATAATCCCTATAACGCTGAGAATTAATAAAATATTCATTCCATTGTAATAAGTCATTGGTTGCAAGACTTTTTATTCTTTATAGGATTTATTTTCTTTAGTATGGACACGTGAGGCGCCTCTCGCATCGAGGCGGTAGGTCCCGCGCGGGGCGTCTGTACACGCTAATTTTATGCGCTTATTTATTGAAAAGTAAAAAGAAATATAATGATAAGAAATATGTTAAACGTCTTCAATTATCAACAAGTAGTTTTTAAAATATATTGGTAAGGGAATAATTAATTAATTAATTAATAATCAATGTGCTAAAAGACATTAATTTTAATATCTACTTGTACGTGTTTAAAGCGAAAACATTTTTTCTTTTCCCTTTCAGTATAATTTCGAACAATTTGCAAATGTTTTTTTCAAAAGTTCCGACCGAATTCGTGTGCATGCCGACATATAATTAATATTTTTTTGTCTTTTTGTACGCCATTATGTTTTGAAATAATAAGAGATACGAGAGCTCGATTATTTCTTAGATCAAAACTATGGAATGTCTTAACTTCGAAAATTCTATAAAACCAAAATAAACCAATTGGCAACACCTTAGAGTCTATACTCCAATAAATAAAGACTGATTTATGAAAATTTATCATACTCTTGAGGCTTAATTTTGAAATGATCTTTGCAGCTTTCTTAAAGGTAGTAAGAATGTTAGTTACGGTTATTGTAAATGAGACCTTGTTATTTAAGTGATAAAGTGTAATTTGCGTATTTCAAGGTGGTGTAAGAGACGTTATTCAACGAGCAGTCCGAAGTGTGCCTGCGTATTGTTTTGATAAGCTGTAGAACGGGTTTGTGCGATTTATGACTGGTATGATTTAATGCGAATAAACTACTCGCTTTGCTGCTCGCAAAATAAATGATCCATTTTTACCACCGTCACCTACATCCTATTTCATACTTGTTTTACCGATCATAGACAAAGGTAAAAAAACTTATATAACGTGAAGCCTATTTTAAATGACAACGGCACTCCAGGAAGTACTGATTTTTTTTTTAAATACTAACATGCAATTTTATTGTTGAATCAATGCTAGCAATTACCAATGAACAGATAATTTATGAAAAATGTAATTATGTAAGTCACGAACATAAATACAATTAAGCTAAATGATAATTAGAACAAAGAATTAACTGTCATTGCATTCAAACGTGAACCGACTATATACCTTTTTTAAGAAAATGGAGTGAAAGTTGATACAGTTATCGTTTATGTAGGGCAAAAGTGCACAAAACTATCATTGATCAAACATAAAATAAATTATCTTAAGTAGATTATCAATTATGAACCAAATGAATTTGGACCAATGGATGACCACTCGTTTATTTCTTATCGACGTTTTCCATTGCAATCGTCAACAATGTAAAGAATGTTTGCTATTATGAGCAAATTGGAATCATGATGGCGCCTGCAGGTGACTTGTTATTCGTAGACCGGCAGCGGCGGGCCCGCGGCCAATGGGCACCGGCCGCGGCGCCTCGCCGCTGCAAGCAAACGTACAATCAATTGAACTTTTTATCTGAACCTTTTTAGGACCTTATTAATTAAGCTAATTAATAATGCTGGTCGAATAAATAATTACAAGTTATTTCTTTTTTTTTTAATTCCGACAATTTTGTATTTGTTTTGTAAATATGAGGTTTAGAAATTAAAACTAAAAAAAATGTCAAACACGATTAAATGATCCAGTATTAGGTAAGTTCTAAGTTCTTGAAAGATTTTTTAAGTATATTCAACATAATGATTTTATGTATTTAATAAAAAAAATGAGATCAAATGAAGGCTTACATTGAAAAAATAAATCAATGTATAACAGGTTAGCAACAAAATATATGTTGAACAGTTTGTAAATATCATAGTAGAAATGGCGCTTCCGAGGCAATAGCTAGGAAAGTATCAAAAGCAATGTAGATATTCGTGAATGTTTACTTTGCTACGTTCGCAGGGACATAAATCAGGCGCAGTTAGTGGAGATTTGCATGTCACAACTGTTCAATTTATGGCAATGGCAAGGTCGGCATGAAGAACATGCAACGCATAATATTAACTATGCTACGTTTTTTACTAACTCCATTGCTCACTGGAACTTGATTTCCATTACAACCCTTAATGTTAATAGTGATTTCATTTTGGAATTCACACAATTTTTTTTAAACATTAACAGATTTTTTTTAACTTACTAATATTTTTTTTACCACTCCAATAAAGCTGTAGGCTCGTGCTAGGATATGGTTTACAATAGTCAAATGGCAGCATTCGAACTCTCGACCACGTGAAGAAATCTCTACCCTTAACCATTAGACTATTAGCTACTTATTTTTGAATTCCTTTTTTTTTATAATTTTAAATACATTTTTAAATTGAATTTTTGTAATTGATTTTTTTTTTACAGATAATGGCGCAGTTTTTATATTTTAACATGATTTACCACTCTGGGAAATTTATATGGATAAATTCATCACGGTTTATTAAAGTAATTCTCTTTCAATATGTATTTTCTCTATAAAAATGCTATTAATCCACAAAAGGTACAAGCACTTGAAGATAATAATATAATAATTCAAGCGAATAACCCTTTATCATCGGCGTGAGCGTTTAGCAAATTGTGGCGCGCCCTACTAGATCACAGAGTTCACAATATTGTCGTGATGCACGCCATGAGAGAGGTAAGATTATAATATGTTTTTGAAACTAATATATACTTTAAACAATCCGGCTAAATCGAAAACGAGACAAATTTTACATCGTACAAATAAAAAAAAATACTGTCACAGTTACGAGTATATTTCAGTATTGTTTAATTGGTCAACTTGGACTGAATTAAGACTAACGTTTCTGTATCGTGGTAACAAGAAATAATCCTATTTTATCATTCTTACTTAAAGAGGACTAATGTATAATAAAAGTGGTCAGTCAATGGGTTTTTAGAAATATATAAATTATTTCCAAGTACTAAATTGTATATTTTACATTTCAGATTTTGCAGACATGACACATACGGATTTTCCCGTTTCAAAGTTCCCAGGAAGACAAGACAATTGATAACATCCAAATACAAGAGGTAATGCGAGGTTGACGTAACACGCGTGTATCGATACGGGCCGAGCGCACGCGAGCGTGTTATAAAGACATTAATATAGAGCCGAGTGTTCTATGGACACATGATAATCGGTAATAGCATATTAATGATATAGTCTTTTGTTTTCAGGTCATTTTATGATTTGTGTTTCACTGTTTTACAGACGTGCGATTAGTGTTCTAATTATGAACAACAGAACAGTCAGAATAAGATGACAGGTGAGTTATACGTAGTCAATTCAAAACTTCTCGCTTTGCTATTACAGTACCATTTTTTTTTAAATAGATACACTAAATAGTCTTTTGATTAAAAAACTTCAATACGAGTCTAAAGCATTTCTAAGTCAGTTCAACTCTTGTTCATTTTTTTTTGTATCAATATTAACAGGATTTTGTTAATTTACTAATATTTCTTGTGATCATTCCTGGTAAGCCTGCAAAAACTTGTGTCAGGATTTGATCCACGACAATAGTCGAATGGCGGGATTCGAACCCACGGCCGCTAGACAGGTAGTCCGTACCATTAACCATTAAGCTATTGGCCCTTCTAAATGTGAAATGTTTATTAATTTATGATAATAATACGAATGCATGTTGAAACAAAAGAACAGCGATTGATTTATCGACGCAACCGCAAACGTCATAATGCGACCAGCAGCCCACGTATATGCAAGGAGCTTTTTGCTTGACTCACCAATCCGTGTACGAACTGAAATAGAATATTCAGACCAACACTAAACAGTTTCATTACCTATGTTTTGGTTTCTATAAACTATTTAAGTATGTCGTAAACACAACAGCGTCAAGTGCCAATTATTAAAAAATATCGTACAATATACTACTACACTTAACAAGATTATCTATTTAAATGTATATATCTGTAGACAACCGGATACAAAATCCGTCAAATTTGTCATTAAATTAAGACACTAGTCGTATTTTATATTGACTACCATTTAACACTCGATACACATAAGTAAATACCTCCGAAGTTATTATATAAAAAAAAAGTATTGCGAGAATTGACAGCAATAGGAAGGCATTATAAAAATGTTGCTTGGGTGCGTTACCACCTATGCGGTGCCCAAGGTATGCATGCCACAAATAATCCGCATCGTAAGTGTTGCTTACCCGACCACTATAACTTGGTCATACGTTAGTATTGGATGAATAAATAAAACGCAAAACTTAACAATTATTTATTGATATCAAATTTTACAAACTAAAATTATGTAATTTAAAAACAATAAAAAAACAGACAATAAGAAAGAATGCAACAAATGTAGAATAAAAAAAAATCAGTAACAACTTTCTAAAAATAATGTTACACTTTTAAAAGAATAAAGTAATATTAAACTAAATGTAACATTGTATAAATCGTCCAATGTCACGACCTCTTGTGGGAAGTAGAACACATGTTCCGGTCTTCCTTGAAATATGAATCTTATTTCGTATTTTTCATTTCGTGTCTAGACATGCCTCCTACAATATTTCCACTGTTATTTAGAAACAAGAATATTGTATAAAAATAGAACATAGTTTATAATATTTTGATTATATGAAACGCGCGAACGTCAAGAGAACGGTCAGTAGAACCGCATTCATTAGGACTAAGCAACGTAACATAACTCATACAGGTACGAACAGTCGTAAGAAAGCTATAAGCAGTGGGCCAGTCGGTAACGCCGTAACTCACTCCGGGCGCGAAACAACGTACTGTTCAACCGGTACCGATCGCACAGAACGCAACCAGTTGGCTAATACAAAACCAATATAAAAACTTAAAGCAACATTCATACTAACAAACATACGCAGGTGCAAGAATTGTAATTAATATCATACACCTTACAAGTTTTTATCATTGCCACGATAGAACAATAAAAACATTAACTAGGAAAACGAACTTACAAAAGTGAAATCGCCGACTGGGACATTTACCTTTTTATTAGTACTAAGGCTTTGCGAACATTTGATGATTCCAATTAATAATAATATCACAAATGACGTCCACAAATTGAATCTTCTACATATCGAGAGACGGAATGCAATTTGTTATAATCGACATTTTTCAAACTTTCATGCAATCCGGCTTAAACGACGCGCAAAAATTCTCTGATTTCGAATATACATCAATATAGCAAAAAATGTTCTCGAAACGAATAGGCTTTCGCTTCTATTAGAAGCAAATATTTTTCAAATACGAGAAAAACGCAGCCGTGTCCACATTATTACAACTCTATCAAAAATTATACTCGCGTAACTATTACTGCTGACATTCCTACATAATAATTAATTCTAAGATATTTTTTTTTCTTTGTAATCGTATGCTAAATAAATATTTCATTTAAAATTGTATTATAATAAACTAACGAGCATACGTAATTATTAAATTTGAACAGTTCGTATCATCTTCGTGTGAGATATCTCGAATAACTACAATTAAAAAATATTTGTAACTTAATTCACATAATTAAGAACGTTTTGAGATATATTTCAAGATAGGACCGTCTTAGCTCAGTGCTCAGTCTTTCGTTTTAATTATCGTTATCTTGCGGCCAAAGTTCTATCTTCATTTCCTCAAAGAGTTAGGTTATGATTTTTTTTTTCTAGAATAAGTGATGCTTTTTACTTTGCTTGCTTACTGGGATAATATAAAATTTCAAATACCGTAACAAATTATATAATAGAAGGCAATTTGATTTTTTCATATTAGATTCATTGAAAAATAGCTTAGAAATAGGAACACCTATCCTATAAAGCCATGCTATCGTGAGTGAGTATCGTGTAATAGCTCGTTACGTCCCGTAGCCGGCGTACACTCACGTGCCCACTTTTTATTGGGTCCTTGAACTTGCGCACAATTTGGACGGTCGATAATTCTAGGCGAAGCGCAATGACGCTGCCCCGAATAACTCGTTACATTTACGAATGACATCATTTTGTTACATTACGACACTGTTACGAAATTTAAAAAACAAAGTTTTATGACATCCTATTTTTTGCGTATTATATGCAATTTTAAATTGTATTTTGTTCTTTATCGAATTGTTTACTCGACATCTGTTAGTGCATAATTTCCTGTTAACATAAAATATGTAAGGAATTATAGTAAACCATTGACTTATTAATGTGAACTCGAGTAAACATTCCTATAATGTTTCAGTTTGTTTTATCATGTATTCGATCTCGAGTTAATAAGATGTTAAATAATTATAAAGTTCATTCATTATTAATTCCGATGTATTTCGTATAATTGTGTTACTGGAAAAAAATTATATGGTATTTCTTCCATGTATAAAATTAGCTGATACATGTTTTACACTAGAACTACAGTGTTGCAAGTATAAGTATTGTCAGTGTGAAAAATTATACGACGTTCTCGGATCAAGGGCACACGAGGTCGGAGCCGTTCTGTCGCTACGAGAAATGATTTATCGCATTGCAACATTGAATTCTTGTACAACAATTACCGGATTTTCGAGACTCGATGAGTTTCGTGTTGAAGCGGGCCAGTTGAGTTTCGCCCCCGGGGTTCGGTGCAAGGTAACGTTGCTTTACTTTCGTATCGATTACCAAAAAAAAGAAATATGAACGTATTTATTGAATAAAAGTTTAAAACTGAATATGCCAGAAATCAATCATTCAAGGTGGCCTTTAGCGGTGGTACGTAAAAAAAAGCTAATAATAAGATCACGAGCTACAGCAGCCTTTCTTTTCAATTTTTAAATGACGATTTCATAATGTTTTTTTTTAAAGAAAGTTTCAAGATTATATCCATATATTTCCGTTCGTACGTAAATAAATCATTCTACATTTGCAAGTGACAATAGAAAATTACAGATCTTTTACATCTCTGGAACAATGGAGGCTTAATGCGTAAAATTTATTACGTTCGGGCGAATGTCGCCATTGTAAAGTGCGCATACGCATTAAAAATTGTCTAGAGATTTAGGGTTTATAAAAAGTTAATATTTATTTTTCACATTTTCGAAAATTAGTATTTTTTCTAAATTAGTACATTTTAATTTTGTTCGACACATTGATAAGATAAAATTATGTTTAAAATGCAGTAAAACATTTAATTATCTTATATTGTGTTTACAAAAACTCGCCATATTAATTCAGTCCATACAACTAATTGCATCCATGTTATCCTGCATTTGTTACATGTGTTAGACATTGTAGTAATATTTTTATATTACTAGAGTTGTAATTCATAATAACTCATATTACTAGAATAATAAACTAAACCTTCATCGAGATTGTAAACTTTGATAAAAACATTTAATTGAACATACATTTTTATTCATAATGCAGTCATTTTTTGGTTCTATCCTTTATGATAAATATACTGCATATTAACGCTTTTGAAGTTTGTCCCCCCAAAGACAAGCGCTGCAGGTGCAGTTTAGTTCTTCCGTAAAGGAAGACTCCTTTACAAAAGTACTACGAGGTTTCCCTAAAGGTCTTTTACAACGTAGAATTCACATTTCCACATCATTTTCTACGTACTACTGTTTATTTTTTATCAACTATTTAAACGTCCGTGACGTGTAAGAACCATTGTTTTAATTTATAGTAGCAACAATGTTGGCTTTATTTAAAATATCAAAGACGTAGATTCCGAGAAACAGTGTCTTAAAGGGACTGAATGAAGACAATAATTGCACGGGCATAAAAAATGCGCAAGGTTTTTTGCCGTTTGACACAATCATACTTTTTACTGGACCCTATGTAAATAATAGTTTTATACCTGACCACTTACATCATGGAGTATTTTAAACGACACTTTACCTGGAACTACTTACATAGGAATTAATAACCGCGTTAATAAAAGTTCAGTAGTTAACATACGCACTATTTTTTTAAAAGACTTACTTCCGTCTTATCTCAGATTAATTTCAAGAAAATACGCATAAAATATTTAAAAAAAAACCAGATATATTCCTTTCAAACATCTTGGCGACTCAAGTTCACTGCATGCTGACAGTGCCGTCCCCTAGCATCCTTTACGACACTCTGCTACTAACATTGTGTTCTATACTATGACTTAGTATGTTCGAAACGGCATGTACTAAGTTTAACGCTAGATTTTTTAATTGTTAACATTAAAAAAAACAAGGAAAAACTTACAATTTCCTTACAAAAAATCGTGATCAATTTCGTTAGTACATTTTTAATGTCAATTGAATTCCAGTTCGTTCAACTTGTAAACGGGGAATAATAAAAACGCATTCTAATATCTGTTGTGACGTAATCAAACAGCTGATCCTATAAAATATGCTGCGAACTCAACCCTCTATAAAGCATGGAGCTTTAAAGCTCGACGCGCACTGCCGATAGAGAATATTTTAACGAAAATTGTGCTCATTTTCAACGTCTAAATAAAACAGTGTAATAAAAAAATTGAAAATGGAATCGAAATTGACTTATTAATTTATACTTCTTTTATCTAATTGAATCTTTCTTTTTCATTTTGAATTTGATAAAAAGAAATTTCGAATTTTAAACGGTCATTATTTAAGACGTTTTATTATTATTGTAAACGTGCGCCAGTTATATTAAGCAATTACTGGTCGCATTTCAATATTGTTATCGAGGTGATTATATCGCCGAAGTGGGCAAGTGTCCGACGCGGTTAAGTCGTAAACACTGCGCCTTACTGCGCCGCGCTCGAATCGCGACGTATAAACAGCCTACCAGGTGCGAACTTTATCTTAATTCAAGCCATAGAACCAATTGGGGATAGGCTTTAACACCTTAATAGGCACAATTAACAGCCTCAATGCTTACTCAGGACACATCGATCACTATAAGACGTCGAAATGGAAATTTAAAAGAAAAAAATTAGATAAATGTTGTTTATGAAGTATATCCATTTAGAAAGAAGCGAAAGAATGAAAATATCAAGCCTTCTAAGGCTTTTTGAGAAATTCAACTGACTACATTAATAACAAGGAGACATTTTGGGATTATAGTGTTTATATTTCTGTAATAAAAGTAACAGGCCGAATCTTTACACAAAATTAAATTGCAGTGTGTGTACGTAATATGACAAAAAAACCTAATTCGTTCACATAATGTAGTTAATGTTATTATAAAGAAAAACCGTTTTTACAAAAAGTTCTGTCTGGTTGATTTTCTGTCAGATTCAGACAGATTTTAAATGAATTTTCAACAAAAGATATTTTTTTTAATACCACGCAGACAAAGTCAGAGTCATAGCTAGTCGTATGTGTAATTGGATATCTAATTAAAGGTAGCAACTACTACATATTGATTAAAAGATATAAATCCCTTGTTACAGCAAGTTAATTGAAATTATGACGTATGTATATTGATAAGCCTTAGATTTCGCATTTTTTTTAGAAGTCCGATTAATATAAGTTTTACCAAAGCGACCTTCCCAAACATAGTAGCTGAACAAAGATACAATCATGGCCTTTGAACAAAGATACAATCATGGCCTTTTGCCAAAATGCCATACAATATCCAAATTCTTATAATCGTATAAACTGCCCCTTTTAATAACCAATTCGGTAGCATACAGTTACACAAACGACGGGATTACTGTAAAACTAAATAGTATCACTGGCCGACTTTTTTTCTTACAGACACCGTTAAAAGTTGTCTCCTATTGGTTATTGTTTCCATGTCTATGTCTCAATGTTTACGAAAAGTTCGAACGACTGTAGCTTTTGAGTTGGAACATCGCGAAGGGTCCCAATTGTACACGTATAATTTATCTTATACTTGTAGTAAAGTGTAGTTTTGTTTAGATATCGCCAGTAAACTGTTGAAGCCGATTGCTAATTTATTTAAATTACCGTTAATTAATTCAAATTTGATACGCGGTTTGTGTCGATGTGAAACTACTTTTTGATTGATACGGCTATAAAGTCGACAGTTTTATTGTTTTATTGGGAACACAATTACCCTTGAGTTTAGCTTCCCATCAATAATTTATGAAGTTGTTAAGAAAGCGATGTATTTAAGTTTTATTAAAGACTAGCTGTTCCCGTGCGGCTCCACCCGCGTGCAATGAAAATTTGAATGAGAAATTTAAAAAAATGGCGCATTATATAATAGTAAAGATTGAAAAAAAAATAGATACAAGTGCTTTATTCACCGTTACAGCTTTAGTGGTTTTAAAAATAACGAGAAACTGATTTGAAAATGAATTTTATTTCATTATTTTAAGATCCAACAAATTTTTTATCACTGACAACATGACTCATTCACTATAATTGAATATCTTGAAAATGACCGGTCGATTAGTTGAAAACTGAACGGCTGGGGTTAGTTAGAGAGGTCAGCGGGCCAGGCCGGGGAGACGGGTCGCTAAAGCCACCCCGTCCGCCCTGAATTTCCAAGCACGACAATGACGTGGAAGTAATTACAGATAATTCAGTACTTTATAAATTTGCCTATATGTCATATTTTCTGTATATTCTAGTATATGATTTATAGATTCCAGCTTTTAAGTATTGCATACGAACGAGAGGAGAGTAGGGTTAGAGGAACAAGAATTTCAATTAAGCTATAATCACAGCACTGGAGAGTTTTTCCATGTGTGCGACTTTTACTAGCGGACCAATGATTTATTGCCTTGATCCATATAGAACCTGTTCCGTAGTAAGTAGGCTGCAGAGAGTATCGCAGCGGTGTTTATATTCAAATAAAAATACAATTTCGACACGCTGAGGATATCTTTAACTTAAATACTTGAATTTAAAATGCTCTATTTAAATTTGTAATTTTTAAAAAATATTTTTTTTGCTTTTAATAAAGCAATTTTATCGTAATTACATGTTGGTTGAATAATGAGCTATTATTAAACCGTCTGTGAAAGATAACGTCAAATTATTTGTAGGCAAATAGCCCGGCCAATTCTCTAAACCCAACTAAACATAAACGTTATTCATTTATTTCGCAACATAAAACTTGTAAAGAACCCTGAAAACTCAAAGCTATAAATTATTGTCGACTCAAACCTTAATTAAAAATGGACTTACATTAATTATAATTACCGGCGTATATTTCCGTTTCGTGTCTATAGCTGTGGCAGTTTACATTATCGCTTCCTACACAGCCAGCGCTAGACTTTGTACGATCTCGTTTGTTTGGAGACATATTTTCGCGGCGCGGCGTCTCCGTGCGCTCGCATTCATAACGGCTACGGTCTTTGACCTCTACGATCAACTAAAACATCGCACAGATTCCATTAAAAATAGTTAAGTCATCCAAAAGCGAATCTAGTTTCTCATCACGCACTATGTGTTGTTTGAGACGTCACTATTCCGATACAATTCCAGCGACAGAAGCGTATATTTTCAAAGGTAATTTGAAGCACATTATCAAAGCGCGCTTAGCACACGGCGCGCGGTCGTATTGTCCGTTGTAAACATGACGGCGAGCCGCATGTTTTATGTATCGCCTGTGCGCTGCAGAAGGAAACTCTCATCAGAATTCCGCGTAGACGATGATGATTCCAACATTCGTGCGCCGGCTGCCGAGTGCCGAGCGTATCTCCCGTAGCTCGTGTGAAAAAGTAAAAGCAAATCGTGCAATTTCAATACGTACCCAGGCGTAGTACGTAATAAGCGATACGTCGATTGTTTTTTTTTTTTTACACTTCGAAGAAGTTTACACATTTCCGATGCCTTGAACATTGTCTGAGATATGTCTGACTCGATTGTCCGTTTTTTTATATGTTTAATGGGCCAGCAGATTGAAAGTTAACTTTTAATATTAACTGTTAACTTTTAATACATTTTATACTTGGTTCTAAAATGTTTACATTGAGTAATATATAGTGAAGTTTACAGTTATAAAACGTTACTAATATCTTGTCTTAATGTTGGCACACGATGAACCCATTCTTGTTCTAATCACTCATACTTACAGAGTAAGTACACTGCACATTTGTCGTCCATCATCAGTCTGTCATATATCAAAGGTTTGGCAACGTCGAGTCCAAGTTTGAAGACGTTCCAACCTTCAAACGGCGTCGGAGCACGTGTTCGTCGCGGTCGATGAGCGAATCCGTTGATTGCGAAGCGCAAATTGGCGAGACGTGTGTCGCATCGAATCGGCTTTTCGTTCGCTTTGATGCATCGCCGGCGCGGAGCTGAGCGCGGTGGGTCACGCCGCCTTAACGATTCCAACACGCTATATGCATAACGATCGACCACTCCGCAGCACCTTGTGCAGGCGAGCGGTCCCAGGGCCGGCCGCGAGGAGCGGTCCGTTGCTTCGGACCCGCTGAACGACACTAAGGGCCCCCGGATATTACAATCTAAAAGACGCACCGCCATAGATTCGATGTGGATATCTTAATTTCGTTCCTTTAATAAATTATAATTTACGACTGCGTTGTAAAACCAAACGATGGAACAAAAAACGGCCTCTATAATAGATACGTTGATTTTTTCGGCCCGCATGTAACATTTATGGAGTCGGCTCGTTTTGTCGGTTTGACCGCTCACCGTTTTGGCGTTAGAGCGGAGCGCGGGCGATCATCTCGCTCTAGTTTTATTGCACCATTGTAACTGTTGTAGCAGGTGCACTAGAGTATTCATTAATGGCCACTAATTATGTCTATAATTAAAAGGGTTACAAGTTTTGCCAAGTAAATTTTTCTATTATAATGTGTGAAAACAATTACCTTCTTTTAATTAATTTATAACGGATGTGGTAGGCTTTAACTTGATGAATAATTTATGAAGACTTATTCATAATTACTATCGAGCGATAAAGCAGCTTACCAGAGGAGCAAGTGCTTTGAGGATGTGTGCGGTTGAAGGTACATTTTTAAACAACCACGGTAATTATAATGGTAGATGTTTGCAGGAATGGGACGGCTATATATCACGTTGTGTCTCTTTAACTGGAAAGGTTTATTAGTTAAGTATGTGGTGGGGCCCCCATATATCATGAGCGTCGGCGCCGGCGCAAGCTTTCTGTTCGATTCCCGCCGTGAATATTCAATTTTATACACGATCTTAACGATTTAAAAATTGCGCTTTCGACGCGATAAGACATTCGCTGGCTATACATTGCGTTATAAATAATTAAGGATCATCAAAAAAATTTGCCATACTCCGATGGTATTAGAATATTATTCAGACTTTCACCGAAGCTTGATCATAAAAAGCACAGTTTAATCGTCAATAAAAATTTATAGATCGATAATTATTGGAGATTCCTACCGAAATGGTGTGATAAAGTTTATTGGTCGTTAGAAAGATAGCCGATACGAATCTATGAGTGGCGTGACAGATCGCACGGATTCGTCGCGGGCTTTAACTACTCGAGTACACGTCTAACATTGGCATAGTGCAATTAAAAAGTAGCAACAACGATTCAACTATAAAATACATTCAAATACTGTGCGTAGCAGCAACGGAACATCGATAAACTTAGATAACATTTAACTTATTTACGTCTTTCTTAATCATACTTGAAACATAATACGTTCAAATAATAATTGCTACCTGTTATGAACAGTGAAAGTTCAAACTAATTAACATGATCTATTAAAGTCGAACAATATCACCTATTACTTCCTAAAGTGGTTGGAGATAAGGCGATATTTTTTATCGTCGAAGATAAGTCTATGGTCGGGCATTGACTGTAATAAACAGGATAGTCCAGAGAATATAGCTACCGTAAGGTAACAGTATTGTGTTGCCGTAAAACATTTTTTAAAGAAATTAAAAAATATATCTTTAAATTTAACGACCATGTTCACTATTCTATAAAACTTTTTAAATCCATTACAACCGTTATTGCTAAGTTTCACTAAGTTTATGCAGATTGCAGTATATTTAATTCGAATAGACTTTTATGAGAAACTATTAACTATCGCACGTAGAACCGATGCCGTTTTTAAAAAACGATGTCAGTGCGAATTTACTTTTTTTTAAATCAATTTCACACTATTGTGCGACAAGTGAGAAATATAAGCTGTTATAAGGAACACACGGTAAATTTGCTATGATTCTTGCTAACTAATTATTGAGATACTGTAAATAATGACAATCATTATGCTTTCTATTACGAGTACGTATAGGGTAAAGAATGACATTGATAGCGTAGAAGTTATTATTTCTTTACAATAGTTATAAAACCAGGATGGTAAGATATAGAATAATAACGGAATCGAATATTTAAAGGAGACATACAGATTAAATATAATTAATTAACTCTTGAAATACATTTCATTGTGTAAACCAAAACCCTCAGTTTTCTGCATAAAGAGTACTAGGTTTTAGACGATTAACCGAATAGCTTAAAAACAAGACGCATTGTGCTTTTAAATGTTAGTTTCGGCACGCAGCCCTTTATATCAACGAAATAACTTAAAATATCTTACAAGAGCATCGTTTAACGATTCTAGCTGTTACGTCCACCGCCAAAGGTGCATTTTGGTCGTACCGTGGAAAGCCCAACTTTGTTTCGATGTTTAGGAAATATGTACTTAATTTCTTTGCAATAACAATTATATTCCCTTGACGGTTTTAAAATTTTTGCATGGAAGAAAACTGTGATATTAGTATGGAGTGTAACAGTGCATCGTTTATGTAAAATTAAATATCGTTTAATAGTTTACTAAGAACGCGCTACGAGGAAAATTAGTTGTTGGTGTTCGTGATAAAATTTCGTCCGTACTCCATCTAATTTCGCCTTATTTAATTTACTTCGGAGAGCGACACGTTATAAATATTTTATGTTTACATTATCTACACTCCACATCAGCATGTTTACTCTAAAATTATAGTGAAATTAAACCGAATTAAGCTCTCATCAGCACGCCGTAGCCACATCGGATGCATTGTCTATAATTATAAAAGTCAGCAATGATAGGGACCTTTGCTTCAACGGTGCAATCACTGATAATTTAAGTAGATAACATAATTTAAAACGACATAATGTATTTTACTCGTATCCAAACAGTCGGCAGACGAGCGCGGGGGAATCGTGCAAAATTATTAATTGGCGCGCACTCCTCAGCCGCGCGCCTTAGGACCGCGATCCAAGCGAAGCGAAACAATCATTTTCTTGTATATTACACCTGACAAAATTTGAACTAAATTTGAAAATTGATATAGTAGGTATATCTTCTAGTTTTCTTTATGTATTTTTATCCAATGTGCCTATGAGGATTATTGAATAATTCACCGATTTAATTAAATCTTAATTTTAAATTCTTACTCTCTTTAAAATGTAGGTTATATTGTTCGGTTTCTATTCGCTTGACGTTCGAGGTACGTGTATTTAATAGATTTTAAATATATTTCAAATCGAAAAATTATTTAGAACTCTTAGACAGATGCGAACATTCCAAAGAAAGCATAACTTGAATTTAACAGCAGTATATTTAAGACTTTGAAGTATTGTATCTTTATGGTTGATTTCTTTTTTATTATATAAAAACAGTTACTATCGTTGAGTAAATTTAGTATCTGTGTCACTTGATACGACATATTATATTGTCATTAAATATCTCTGCTTCAGCTTATCTCCCGTACATGGAATGTAAACCTTATAGCGTTTTATAGTATGAAGTTAAAATGATTCATGTAAAATTACGAGTGATTTTGAAATATTTATAACATTTATAATAGAAAAATATATCAAATTTAAAGGTCAGTGACAAATATACAATATTGGGTTTAGTCTACATGGACACATGAAATAAATATCTCTGTTTTTGTACACATTGTGTATACGAAATTTACAAAATTTACATACCATGTAACAGGCGTACCTATTAGCAAACATATGCAGCTGCTTACATACATGCATAAATATAAGTAAATTTAAATTCTCTACTAGTCCATAACTTAAATATACATGAACTCAATAATTATCTTTCGACATATTCAATTATTAAACATTTTAAATATCACCAACACAGAAATACTAGGTCAACAAATAAGTTTTCACTTCACATCTGCACACCTATGATCGATTCTTATCCAAGATGGCCGCCGCGAACTGGCGGGAACATGCGCTCGCACACCTCCGCGCCGCAGCACCCGTCAATCTTCACCATTTTGAACTTTACATTATTCAACACTGATCTTGACACAGCGTACGTGTTAACCCGCTCACGTTTTTGACCATACTAAAACATTTTAAAAGTCAAACGGCGCATTCAAAACTTCGAACCCATAAAACATATCTCCCCCATTATTAGTTTATGGGCTGCGACTGTTACCGGGGCTATTATGCTGCTATTTTTGTGTGAATTCGTTGTTTATTTTGATTGTGTGCGGCGGTCGGTGCGAGCAATTGGGGTACCATTATAGAATACTTCTATTGAGTAGTCCTTTACATTGTTTTATGGGCTTATTATTGTTCAAGGTCTTTACAGTTATGGCCGTCGTAAAGGTGTTCTTTTATGGTCTTTGCGTAACCGTATTTTTTACCTACTTTGGTCAAACTAACGGGAACCAACGTTAAGAATTTTAAATTTCAAGAACTCATTATCCTTTTCACAACGAACAAATACTTCAATAAAACATTACTTAAAATGTCCTAATGTTCCAGCTACGTCATGTTTATCAAAGTAATGCTGAGAATAGGTTACTGAAATAAAAATAAATTAAAAATATAAACCTAGTACAAATATGTTTTATATTTAAAAACATGAGATGCAATGTTTTGACATTGCCCCACATAATAAATACTTCACGTGTCACGAACAATCTGCATTTATAAGGGCAGTGTCACACTGGGCACTGATTGTGAGTTAAATTAATTTTCCTTCTTTTATAATGTCATTTTTTCTTTCGTCATAAAAACATTTTAAAACTTGTTCCTACTGACACTAAAAAGAAATTGTTAAATATCTACATATGTAACTGCAGTATCACAAGATTTTTTCCTGTTACTATTATAGATGTAAAATTGAGTATATGTAACTATTATAGATATAATAATATTAAATCTATAATTTTTTTTTTTAATATCTTTAGTTACTCAAGTGTCGACTTTAGTCGCTGTACGATTTAGCTCTGTGTTATTTAAAAGTAAAAAAAAAATTACGGTGCGTTCAAGAAAATAATCTATACGTTTGTTCACAGGCGTATCGCAGTTGTACGACTAGCAGCGATGCCCTTGGATCAAGACGAAACGAACAAAAGGAAACGCACAAACGAGTATAGTAGCCTGCGAGTGAGCAACTAGGTAGTGATTACAATATCTCATTTCTCTTTAATAAAGGACCATTTAAAATGTACTGCCGCAAGCGAAATTCGGTCGCCAATTTCGGAACCTGTTTAGAAATTATAGGGTCAGGTCTTGGCTTAAGGTTAGGTTAGTTTTACGCTCGGGGTGCGCTCGCGTGTAGTCAATAACCAAGTGGAACACTTTCACGTGACATGAGCTACGTACGTGGCGATGTGGGTTCCGCGAGTGTGAACAAAACTGTTCCATACTTTACATATGAAGACATCAAACAAATATTTCCAAATTAAGACAATGATATAAGATTTAGTATGGTTTAATTTGTAATTTTTTAATCGAGTTAATATACATACACCCGTTCGATGCTACTCTAATACTTTCGTTAGACCATATTTTAATTATGACAATTTATACCAGCCATTAATCAAAAGTCGAAGTTTTCATCGTAGTGTCGTAACTACGACATCCGCACTGGAATCAAGGTAACCGAGAAATCTCAAACGAGTGTTACTGTCACTACAATGTTCGTGGAAACGCCGAGCAACGCGGAGAGAAATTGCTCTACAACTGCCTATTATTTATTTATAAATACACAAATAAACATATATATACAAGAATAGTACCTCTAAACGTATTGCTGGTTTGTCCAGGCACTTTGGGTACTGCGTTAAACATTAAATGAAGGTCACATTATTTTCTTTAAGATAAGTGAGGTCGCTCATATCGTGTACAGGATGCACATACATGTTACAATTTTTATATAAAATCAAATAGATTGTTGCTTGTAGACTCGACATAGACATCTAAAGATGGTTGGTTAATCCGTTAAATTCCTTCACTTCATTGTATTGTATTATATTACTGTCTTTCTTTTTTAATGGAGTACGAGAGAGATGACGATAGAAAAGAATAAATATTGGATTAAACAATTGCCATACACAGCAACTATAAACGAATGTCAAGTATACTGTACTTTTTAATGGACGACTTTATGCATGATTAAATAATGTCTATTGGTAATAAAAACGAAAGGTAAATAAAAAGGTTTATAATGCTAATGTTATTCTTAATTTGAAGTACACTGAAAGGTAAATAATTTTGCAAAAAATAAATTATATTGACAGCATACGCCATGAATGTCATTGCAATTACATTTTAAAGTTGTATAAATTGTAAGGAACCCTAAGACAAATGAATGAGGCGGGGTACAGAAACGGAGACAATTTTGAACAATTCGAATGAATACTAATGAGTTGTATCGACGTATAAAACATATTGAGAAGATGAATTGACCAGCGACCAATTGAAAAACCCTTTCATTTATTACTTACTGTACATCTAATTATCAATGAACAATTTGTTATTATCGATTCACTCTTATATTATTTTTATTTATTAACCTTTAAGTTTCTGAATAACATTCACTACAAGTCATTCATTCTACGATTTTCTTTCCATGCTATGCTCTCTTAAATTAGTATTTTTTGATAACAATTAAAAGTAAATTATAAAAATATTTGATATATTGAGCTGAAAAGTCTATCCGCTTTTATATTTCCGCCGGTTAAGCAGGTATTTCCACTCATCGGTTAGTCGCGCGATCAAAGTCGTGTCACTATCTTGGCAGTCGCGGCCGCCCCAGTGCAAGCAAGTCGCTTGACTTCATCGAAGAGGCGAACGCGCGCGTCTACCCGCGTAGAAATTTATTTAAAAATGTGTTAGTTTCTTTTTTAAAACTAAATAGTAAATAACTATTAATAAACAAAAAAAAGCTTTCGTATATTATAAAAAAAAAATCTACAAATCACGTATACACATACATACATTTTACATTAAATTTAGCCGACATTAAATAATGTCTCTATATTAATTGTAAAAAAAATATACAAACCGTAAGTATGTTAAAAGTTATCTATTTCCGATACTAGAATACAAGTTTTAAACATTTTAACAGCACTTGTATGTAATAATTTTAAAACACATTCTTATAAAATAAAACACTGATAAAGCTATCCATTAATTTAAGAAAATTGAAGAGACATTTATAAGAAAGGAAAAATAAAATGCAAAAACACAATATTTTGATTCCAACGGTAATCGAACAGAGACAGGTGTAATTAATATTTTCTAGAAATTATACAATTAAAAAAAAACTGTTTTTCAAAATGAATAAATAAAGTTACGGCAGTGTAAACTAGTAGAACATATGATAGAGGCCTAGACTATATGTAATTCTCTGTCATACATGTATGTTGTTTGATTTGGTATATTTCAATTGTTAGTCCGAATTTAAAATATAAAGTGCATGAGTGACACGGTATAAAGAACTGGAAGAGAGCAAAAGCAATCGTCATCGAGTCGCTGCAAGGCGAGCGAATGTCCCTAACGTCTGCCCACGTCCTTGTATTGTTTTCGCAGCCGTCGCGTGAACTCCGAGTGAAATATAGCTGACGTAGTGGCTACTTATATTATATTTTTATTTCATTTTATTTCGTCCGCATTACTTAATTTTATCGAATCGCATGAGTTATATGAGGCGGACCACACGCGCCGTGTTAATTACCGTACCGATGTCCGCTACGACGCTGGAAGCTTTTTTTTTTCTCGGAGCTTTTTTATAAGGAATTCTAATAGGGGGGAACTCTTATTTGATTGTTTTCATATTGGTTGGAGCTTGCTACGAATATAATCAGTCTTGTTAGAAATGTAAATATATCATCGATACGTTAGATCTTTAATCTAATCTTTCAAAACGGGGTGGACGGAACAATATAGCAATTGAAACGCCAATAGCCCAATAGTTATGGGTATGGACTACTGACCTAGCGGTCGTGGGTTCGAATCCCGCCATTCGACTATTGTCATAACTGAAATTCTAACACAAGCTTCCTCAAGCTTATCAGGAACGGTAACAAGAACTATTAGTAGTTTACCAAAAATATACCAGTATTTAAAAAAAAATGTTTCTTTGACCGATTTTGTTTTCTCAACTATATGTTTGTCTTTTTTTTATTTATAGGAATTAATATCACGGCTTTCATTGAAGTTAAGACCCAAGTATAAGAAGCTTTGAGAATCAAACCAGTGCAATTCTTTTCAAAGGATATCAACCACGCCAACTGATCTATGAAAGACATTATTAGAATACGCAACATATGTAATCACTTCATCACTCATAATAACTCAAAGGCTTAATTTACCAAGTTGTCATTATCAATAGGGAATTTTAAAGGATCTTATTGCTATATAAAACTGCAGATATTAATTATCAGTCCTTGATACACTTGAAACACTTTTACCTTAACAGCAGGCGTGTTTTTTTGTGTCGGTTGGTCAGCATGGCCTCTTAAGTATAATAATACGCCCAAACTAGAGCGGGCCGTTGACCCGATGGAGCGAAATGCGCCCGCGCTCCCTCGGAGGAGCGCTAAGATATCGCATCGAATCTCTGGATACGTTTTTTTATAAAATTTTTTAGATTGCCTTAATTCTTAACAACCATAATTTTTTAATAAATGTTTTAAAGTAAATATTTTTTTAGTTTTTAACTTTTTTTGTGCATGTCATTTTTTTTTATTTATAGAGTGCGTTATCTCATTTAATTAAAAAAAAACTGTCTTTTGCAATTTTTTGAGTTTTGTGAAAGATCTACATGTTCATGTAAAAGTTGAGTATGAAAAATGATTTATAGTAACCATTGTATAATAAAGATTGGCGGGAAGACTTACTAACTGTAATGACAATCGTCAAGAAACAATTGTTACATATAAAAGGCAACAAAGGGTTTGTTTAAAAAAAAAATTAAAGATGAACAACAGTTCAAAGATACACTAACTGATATACTATATACGTAACTACAAGTTGCGGAATTTGGGGTAAATAGAGAAAATGTTAACGTTCATTCCTGGACCGATGTAGAGAACGAAACAGATAGTAAGTTAATTCTCCTTTCATAAAGTTTTATCATTCATGTTTTAATAATAATATCATTGTTTATAATTCTTTTCTGTCAATAAATAAAAACAAAAGTGATTGAACTGTAATCTGTTAGTGTTTGCTGCAAACATACAATACAATACTAAGGTACAATTTCATATGACAATCTTATTTCCATTTAACTTTTTTTGTAATTCATAAATTAGTTACTTTAATCACATTTATATTTTTCATTGAAGATAGAGGGAAGCACTAGTCAGTGGTAGTTTAAAAAGCACAAAACCTTTAATGTACTGTAACCTATTAAATACAAGTTATAAAACAATATCAGTAAACGGATTCAAAGATAACTACTATGGATATTATGATTCATAAATTATTTATGTCAAGATTTTAAACATAAAATCAAATATAAAAAAATAGAGATAATTTAAAAATATGTTTTCCCTTAAACATTCAACTGTATAAGACAAGAATATTTAAATAGTAATCGTCAATCTGTAGTAAATAGTTTTTATTGTTACATTTAAAAGACATGTTTATTTTGATGGCCGCAATAAATTGTGAATGGCACTCAAATCTGTCGCACTAATAAGGTGTTAACGAGGGTCGTTCGTTTTATGTGCGTTTTATTGATACTTGAGATATAATCATTTGCTACCTGACGGGATTTAACGATTTTCTTATTGGTATCTTATTGTCAATGAATGAGAGCACATGTAGACTTGTATAGATCCAATGTTATGTGTAGCGACATTTTAACGCTTTTAATAGCGTGAAGAATTTAAGATTTTTACCGATACGGATTTAATTTATTTGTGTAATGAGAAACTTATTTTATTTATTTTGTTTGATAAGAAAAAATGTTCTCTAAAATGTTAATAATTAATTATTTACAGAATTTATTTACACACATTTTTAATTAGTTTGGAATGAATAATTAATATTAATAATTTAAACTTTTTAACGGTTTGTTGTGGTCTGTTTGTAATTAAACTGGGCGCTACTTTACTAGAATTATTCGGCGATAAAACGGTGTATAGTGGCTGTAACTTACCTGCTATGGCCATCCAGGGGTAGAAGGTGTGGTTTGTAGGCTGGTGCTGCACAGGTTGCGCTCCGGCCGCAGCGCCCGGCAACGCGCACTGGTTCCCCCAGGGCAGAGCGCGGCCCGGGCTCGAGGACTCGCTGTATCGCGCCTCGGGCGTACAGGCAGCGGGTCGCACGAGCGCGCCCAACCCTGAGCCCCATTCCTTGCCGCCGTACCCGTTCTGCTGATCGCCGGCCGCCTTCGAGCAATCCGCCTTGGCATACTGCTGCTCGCCAGCGTATAGCTTACAGGCGGCCGCGACCGAGGCATCGTAGGGCGAGTCCTGCGGGCGCGGCTGGTGCAGCGCGTGTGGCTGTGCATACGTCAGGCCCAGCGGGAAGCCGCGGTACTGGTCGCCGCCGCCGCCACTCTGGTGGACGCCGTGCGCGCCGTAGAAGCCGCCCTGCTCGAAGTAGGAGTTCATGTTGAACGGTCACCGGCACGAACGTCACTCGGTCGGACCACTTATGTCATCGCGGCCCCGCGCGCCGTGATAACACGAATTACTATTAATTTTATCGCCTATTAAACGTCACTCGAGCGTCATAATGGTCCTCGTCGGTGATAAAGTTTACGTGTTTGGGTTAGGAGCGCGTGGCGGGCTTCGGGAGCGGGTCGGTTGCGGCGGTCAGGGTTGCGACGTCGCGAGCGAAGTTTGTGGGCGACGTGGGCCGGGTGTCGGGGCGACCGGCGCGTCTCGGCTCACGCAGAGTACTGCGAGCGCGGGCCGCGGGCGCCACGCGCGCCGCCCCGCGCGCCGCCTGCCAGCCACATCGCTACATCGCTACACCGCTACCCAGACCATTGTTCCGTCCCCTTTTCGCTAATCACTATAAATATTATCAGTTACGCTCTCTTTTCTATTCCTTATCACACCTCGAACACGTGGTTGCGATACAAAAAAAACTAAACCCTTAATTGCTGTAGTGGTCATTTTAATGACATTACGTTTGATAAAAAATACGTTAAACTGATAAATAGCATCTTAAGTAGCTAATTGTGTTGACAATGTGTGATAAGAAGGAAATAAAAAAGCCAGCCAGTCAAAGCTCAATAATGACAAACAGTAAAGTTAAGCCGCAGCCGCAGGAGTCGTAAACTCATAAACGTACAATTAGTGAAACGAGCCAGTAAAGAAAAGATTTTACAACCGATCCTCGGCCGGGCCACAATGAGCGCAGTATCATAACAAGGTGCTGAATAGAGTGAGAAGTCGTAAAGATGATTATTATTTCTTCTACTACCTGTTTTTACGAGTGATGATGGCGTCGCTTTCGCTCTCGCCGGCGCGTCGTTCGCGCGAGCGGGACGGCGGCGCGCCGTGTAACGCATGCAATCTTGGCGTAACGAAATGATGTATAGCTGTCCCCGTCTGGCGCAGCGCGGCGCGTGCAGTCCCGGCGCACTATTGAAGGGTAAACAATGGCGCATTATCGCAAGAGCACTCGGTTCGCGCGTCCAAATGAAGTCATCAAACGAATGAATGGCTCCTGGTACTGAGACACGCTCACATTTTTATTGCAGACACCTCTTTAAACAAATAGATGGCGATAAAAAGGGCGGGATGTGCACCACAGATTTTTTTTATCGACTACGTAGTTATCGGCCAATTTGGCGTCATAGAAGTGCCGATGCATTCGTTAACTGTGTACTTTTTTTTACAAATTATAATTATTACAATTGGCGATTCTTAATTAAAGACGTTCAATGCTCACGCGGTTCATAAGTACTGTAAAGGAAAAATAAAACCTTGACCTTATAAAAAAGAAAACAAACTTAAATCGTCAATATTACCTATACAAATTTATTTTGTTGCATTTAAAATAATTCTGTTAATGAGTGTTAACCGTAGAGTGTATTACACCAAACTTTAAACATCAAAATAAATGCAGAAAGTAAACCGAATGATACTAAGATAGTCATTTTTTCCATAATCCATCGGAATAAAAAAGAACATATGACTGTTTACATTTTTAAGTTAGCATTAGAATCTTCAAGTAACGAAAGCTTGATTTTATGACATGACAGAAAATCTAAACAAAACATAATGAAATTTTAGCATGGCATGAGTATATTAGGAGAGAAGAATAACATGACTGAGAGTTAGTTCTTATAGAACTTTGTCTGAAAGAGTACACCAGTAGAGTTAGGACTCTACTGGTGTACTCTTTCAGAAGCTAAGCCTACTTAGGAACTGATGAATGGATTGCTTGAAGAATCACATGATCACTAAGGTAGTGACCCCTAAATGACGGAAGAGAAAACGATCGTGAAGACGACATTCTTATGCGCGAACGATACACGACTGTATAAAAACAAAAAAATGATTATTAACAAAACATAATACCTTCATTTAGATATTCAATCAATTTTATATGACCACATCTATATCAAGTATTATCATACAAAATGGCATAACATCAACTCATTAACGAAGTTATCTCACCATAGCTGTTGAAATCTCTCCATCAAGTAGACTAGCGTCACCTATAGTCACAATAAAACATTCAATTAAGTGATTACTTCAAACAGTTTTCTGACTAGTTCTTGGAGAATGACGTCTTAATTGAAGTACTCTTGTTTTTTTTCCTTTTTACACCATACTTGTTAGTTTAGTAAATTTTTACAAATTCTACTGTTGTGTATTCTTCGGTAAAATAAAATTTAAAGATGAGGTAGTTAGAAGTAACAGATGAACCACCTATAAAACGCGGTTCATTTGTTGCTTCTTGTTCTCAGGAATTTCGGTTTGGTGTTACAGTCTAATAAGATATTTTTCCACTTGGATATTTTCAACAAGAGTTAAAATTAGAATTTTCGCATTTGATGGCGATTGTTATTTGGTGATGAAGATGCCGTAAGAATTGAGAAAGTCGACGAGAACTAGATTGATAGAATCAGTAAAATCGGTTCTTGAATATCGTATGAAAATTGTATAGGTGTAGGAGGATAGGATCAAGAAGTTGCCTGAAGTTACAGGTGTTATAAATTATTAAATGTTTTCGAGTTTGTAATATGAATTTCAATCCATAGTTTGAACTTGTAGCCCTTGCACATAAGAGCAAACTTTAAATGTTTATCGCTTTTCTAAACTCGATCATACCTATGCGCGTCTCCCTGACGTTCTCAACAGTTATTGTTTAACCATGTAGAGAAAAGACAAGTAGACTATAACTGTAATTTTTAATTTGAAGTAAAAATTCAAACTATTGCATAACAAAACATCGATATCGTTCGAAACTTCCTCACACATCAAATTGATGATAAACCTGTATAAAATGTAGACATTCAAGTCCGTTAATAACCTGACTCAATTCCGAAAACGTTTACGTTAATTTTATTAATAGTTATCAAGATATCTGCGAGTCGCGATTAGCGATCTAATGCGAACGCAAAAAGGCATATCGCTACGGCGGGCGGCGGCCGGTGAGCGCCTCATTCGCATGCAGGCGAGAGGCGACAGATGGCGCAGCGCCGGCGCAGGCCACGTGCCGTAAACACGATTTTTACTACCACTTGAGTGGTCGTAAAAGTGACGTGGATTGCGCCGTTTGTAGAGGCACTGTAAACACCGCACCGATTATTTCGTATACGCCGCCGGGGCTAAACCTCAGTTATAAATTGGAAAGTTTACGAGCGGCCGACGCGCGGTTCGTTATTATCCCGCGCTTTGGACGTTTATTGAACCATTATTGACTTGTTTAAGGTATCACTCGTTTAATAGAGATAAAGGAGTCGATTGTTTATGTCTTTATCGCGCAAGGACGTCCGACGTCTAGATGTCTGCGGCCGCTCTATTACGGCGCGTTTATGACGGCAGTTCTCCTTTTTATAGAGCGGCCGTGCGATTGCTATCAATCAATGCGTTTATAATGCTCGCTTCGGATCCGGCGCATCGCTTTATATACGATGCGCTCGGCGACTTGCTACTTACTTACGATGCGTCGCTAACAGCAAATCGCTTACTAACAGAATAAAATAAATAAATAAGTAATTTTAAGATGTTTTTATTATAAATAGTCGATACAGTCTTAGTAAAATACTGGTATATAAAAACTTTTATTTGATGTCCTTTTAATAAAACTAACTTAATGATCTTGTGATTATTTTGAAAACTAAATGGGCTTTTTAAAAGCTAATAATTTCCTACGTAAGTATTATTAACTAAATATTTTTGAATTCACATCTCCACTTTACTATGGCACTGTTTCATCAATCGAAATTTATTGAATGAGACCTGAGAGAATAAAAAATTTAAACACTTATCACCGAAAATCTCGAAAAAAATGATAAAATTATACATAGTATTTCTCTTAATTTCATAATCTTGTTTAGTTTTGAGTAAATATTTCTTAAATTTAACAAATTATTTGGTTTTCTACAGTTTCGAAAGTAGCTCCATCTATGATTGATTCATGAAGATGACCGTGAACAATGTTTTCCATGAAATAGTTTTTTTGTCCCTAACGAGTTTTAAACATTGAAAACTGAGGAAGTATAATTTTGAAATCAGAAAGACTTTTTACTAAATTTTTACCATAAAAATTACAATTTTTAAATTCTGCCATCTAGCGGAAAAAAAATTAAAATTGAGTGACATAGACATACTCGGGAAAACTGCGGAATGAACTTGAAATTTAACTATCACAAAAAAAAGGACGTCAATTATATAAACACAAACGTATTTTTATCTCTTCAAACATAGTTGTAAATCATGCTGTTAATTATTAGATGTAAAAATAAAGAGTTTGTATTACATCTAATAAAAAAGTTGTTCCCATTACTTGTATTATAAATCGTAAACAAAAAACAGTAATCCATTCACAATGATTCACATTACATTGCTGTGTTAACGCATAATGGAATTTTTAATAATAAAAAGAGTTATAAATGCCAATAGAAGTGCGATAAGGCGACCGTAACCGAGAATTTTACTACTCAATTCATCATCAGGCAATATAAATTCATCAAGACACTTGTTAATCATAAAATAAATCTTATTACACAGTTAAATGACATTTAAATTGACGACAAGCGTTTTATTTTCGTAATAACAATAAAATTTATTTTTACGAGCCATTGTGACACGGTTTTATTTAGTGCCATCTAGCGGGAAGAAGCGGGACTGCTACTACGCGGTAGTTGACGTCACTTGATGGCAACTCAGGTTTTACGACGCATTCAATGTTCGAATGAATGGAGGTGTCGTAAATGTGGATTTGAGGGTTATGTTTACTGTAGTTTCAGTGATTTAACAGATTTTTTGCCATTTTCTTTACTGAAACAACAGTACACGATGAGATAAAAACTTATTGTGCTTTTTATACAAACTTACGAATGTCAAACCGAGATATTTATTTAAAAATACTCTACTGACAAGTTCTAAAATTATGTTACTTGAAAGAAACTGTTATATTAAGAAAATAATTTAATAATTTATTTAAAAATGTAACACTGATTGACTCTGCATTAATAAAACGTAAATTAGACCGCTTTGAATCATCGTTCATTGTGCGCACAGCAAAGGCGTGGAATAAGTTGCCGGCGTCAGTGTTTCTGTCCAAGTACGATTTGGGGGGCTTCAAGAGTAGAGTGAAAAGGCACTTACTAAACAATTTATCGACCACATCATCACTTGCCAGCGAGCAGGATCGTGGTCAAGGGTTAGTTTAATTTCCATTAAAAAAAATAGAATAACGAACAAAGACCAGATTGTCATAAATCTTTATTAAAAGGCACAAAAAAAAAACTAAATTCAAATCTGCCTTAAAATAATTAATTATAAAATTTAATATAATATTTTTTTCTTTGTGTACTTAATTTTAATCAAACAAATAAACGTTCCGAACAACTTGTCTACGATACAAACAGTGAATTAAAAAAAAAAACATTTTAATAACTAAATAAAAGTGAAGATCTAAGCGCGACCCAAGCAACAGACTAGCTGACTACCGCATGGGACCTGATCTGATGATCTCGCAATGCACACTACAATAGTCTACGCATTTCTAACCACATTAAAACTAGACTAACTTTGCATAAGTGTCCTACTTACGCGCACGCAGTCCACATAACGCTATCGCGTTCGCGCACGATCGTCAAAATGGCCTCCAAACGAGATGTTTTGAAGGAACTCAAGCCAACTTTTGTTGCTTGTAATGGGCGGAGCGTTCGTGCTCAGGAACGTATTCAGTACTTTATTGTTACTGTGCAATAAAATTTAGTGTTTAGTTTATTCCGTTTGTACAATTATAAATCGGTGGCCGGAAATAATATTTTTAAACGACACAAGGAAAAAAAATAAAATAATCTCTCAACAAAAATTAAACTAAGCTAGAATCATTCAAAATTTATTGTGTTGTTAAGATGAATTATTAAAAAAAAAAATCTTTATTTTCTGTTTTGCAATAAACAACCAAAGGTATTTACCATAATAATTTCACTTTTTACAGGATACCGATTAACAAATAAAAAAATGGTAGCAATCGTAAAAGCTGAAATTATATGTTATATATCTAATTTGTCTATTCAATTAGGAAGAACAAGTATTTTCTATCTTTTTATTAAACAACACTGTTTAAAAAACAAATACGCCCCTGTATGACAGGATTTGGATATGGCGACCGATGCCGCTAGTGACGAACGGCAATTGTGATTGTGTTACTTTATAAAGTGATATTTTCTATAATAACGATCGATTATTATAAAAATAGTATAAAATCATATGTGATATTTGTCAATACGTGTATTAGAAGTTGTGTTTTGATATAAATATGCAATTAAAGCAATAATATTGAACAATGTATTTGTATGCGTCCGCCATTACAGTTCAACATCGATAGAAGTGTAGCTGTCTCTCTCACTCCTACGTTAAGGTGTGAGATGCAAGCTAAGCAATGGCGATATTTGATGTAAAGGTGCTATTTTTTAAACATACTTATTGATTTTGTATAGTTTTGTAATAAAAATTGTATCTTTTAGTTGCATTTTTATAATGTAAGTAAAATGAACTTTGTTTTACGGTGTCAAAGGTTATTTATGGAACAGCTGTTTAATCATTTTAAAAGATAACCTACAGAGCGTTCAGATGATCAAAAAAAAGTAACTAAGTTGTCAGTAGATATATTTTAGTTAGTTAAATATATAATGTACTGGATTTTCGTATTACGTTGCCTCCAATTACTTAAAATCAGTATGTATACTATAACTTTTTGGTATTCTGCGGACCAAAAAGATGTTGTCGAGTTCGTTCCGAATGGGATATTTTATAATAATAATTAAAACATTTTTTAAATACGTTACCCATTATTTTTTATACTGTATATTTACATGTAAATTAATTTATTTATAACTCGTGTTAAAATTATCTACCATTATATTGGAAACTTTTTAAATCACTTTAATAATAAGAATAGTGTCAAACAATGATATTATCTACACGTCATTAACTATACAAATTATTTTTACATGATTATGAAAAAATAAAAAAAATTAAAACCGTTAAAATCGATTAATTGAGTGGATAGTCAAATTTATGTTTTTAGATAATTTCCAATCTTCATGAACATATTTGTGAGTAGAATAACATAAGTAATTTTTAAAGAAGTTGATTGCGTCATACAAAACTATAATAATTAAAATACATTCCAATTTAGCATTTATGGTGCATTAAACCGTGCAATAATCGGCAGAGTTTAGTTGGAGCATGCTTTTGGCAAGAGAATTCGCTTGGCGTTGTCGCTATGAATTTGTTAGTTCCTCTTGAAACGTAATGACTTGTTATTAGGTACATTTTAATAATAACTTTGTTGCTGAATTGCAATCTCGTCGGCTATTAAAGTTGCCAATATTCTTCCATCTTCTTTGCTATATACCTTGTTTCGATCGTATGCCAACATTTTAGAAAACAAAAGAACATCAAATTGTGTGGCTGGCGGACATCGCTTTATGGTTAGTTACCTGTTTATTAAAAACAGTGCGATAAATTAGGTCATATTGTAAAATATGGGTAGGTAAAATTCGTATACGATTAGTAATTCTATAATGTACAAGTTTTAGAGTTATTTAATGTGCAGTGTCCCTAAGTTAAAGATTGATTGAACGTTTAATTTCTAATTAGGTACGCAAGTTAATTTCATATTTGTTTCGTTAAAATTATCAAGTTATCATTCAACCAGCTTATTAGGCGTTTAAAATAAGCAAGCCAGCGTGTAGCCACGGGCGTTGTTGCAACCAAATTAAAAATTGATTGGGCAATTTAAATTCGGAATCACGTGCATCGTCGCACGACGTCGTGCTAATTTTGCCCACGCACCACAAAAACCAACGTACAGAGAACCACTGGAACACAATAAAGGTCTCACCACAATATTAATTTTACTCTCACATCAACTTCTCGTTTGTGGCCTAACTTATCATTATTATACGTTTAATTAAAGCTAATAGACATTTATTAATATATCTTTAACTAGAGGTATCTTGTATAGACCTGTCATGAATACAAATAATTCTAGTATGCGTTTATTCAATACAAAATTGAACTGTATTATAATTAGGTATATATGAATAGCATTTGATTTGTCACATCGGGAGTTAGAGAACTTCTCTCCTCAATGTACCAACTCAAACGCATATTCAAAATATTGGGCGTCAGGTATCAAAATACTCTTCTATCATACCTGTTTAAGTTTTACAAAAGTGTAGTTTGGTGGTAACTTGTACTTATATTTGACAAAGAAAGCTAGTCGTATATCACGGATGTTGCTGGTCGTAGAGGAATTAAAATAAATATTTTAACGCTTCATATTTCCTCGGCACTCAGCGCCGCCTGTTACCTCAGAACACAACTGCACTGACACGCATATATACTGTCGTCCCTTACATTTCCTTTTAAAAAACAGAGACGACAATATGTGTGACGAATGTGGCTGCCGAAACCCAAAGTAACTTTGACATGCATGCTGCGAGAACGCTGCCGAAATTAAACGTCTAAAATGACAACATGTGTACCTTTACTTTAAAGTTCTATAATACAACGTACTTATATTCAAATATTTCAGTAGAATAGAACAGTAAATCCGTATAAATCGACCCGAATGTTTTACTTTGTTACTAGGAGACCAAAGGAATTGTTCGAGTCAAGTATAAACACAGTTCTTCCATTCCTGATTTCGAATATATATCGTTAGTATAAGCCAGATTGTGTTCATTCACGACCGTTCGATTATAAGTTTGACATTTGACTTTTAAGGTTATCATCTTGTACATGCGGTTTAATATTGCAAATCCTACATTTCATAAGAAATAGATATTCATTGTTGTCAAGACTTCAATGTTATCGTTTTAAAAATATTAAACATTCAATTCATAACATTTCAGTACCTACTAAGTTAATAAAAGTCATTCACATTATTATCGCTAGGTATTCAATACAATTTCCATTTCGTTCCTCTTAGATAGCGGTGATTTATAACTGATAACAGAATAAGGGAATGATTTGTTCCTTTGTAACAACAATTATCCTATTGACCTTTAGATTTATAGTTGCTCATTTAATAGGCATCTGATTACATGTTGTATGTTATCAATTGCTTGAGTTCTTTATTAGTGTAAACATCAGTATTGGAAAGTAGATATAAGTTAGCAAACGAGACAATAACTACACAAATACCAAAGACAATTGTCATGATGCAATCCTTCACTATTACTGCTGGCACTCACAGTCGTTTACACTCTGAGTGCTACGATTCTTTTTAAAATTACCTTTATATTTTTATATTCAAAATTGTTCTCATATTTTAAAAGATTTAATGCATAGTTTCGCTGTAGTTATTTAAACAGATCATTTCAGATCAGGTCTATTGACTTCTAACCAAATATCAATCCGTTTGACCGTATGAGTAAAACAATTTTAAAATTAAACAAATGTAACATAGATAATTTGAAAAATCATTATTCAGCTCGTTCTCATACGATAAAGTAAATCACTTCTTCAATATTTATAGTATCAAAACCAGAAACAACGAGAAATTTAAAATTTAAATTCTATTATGTTTATGGAACATTAAGCCGTATCGATAATCACATAAATATCATATTAATATGTTTTAAAATACATTAAGATAATTTTAATTAAAAAACTTAAATTCCATTAACATTTTATGTTTATTTATAAACTCTGGCGTCTACCAATGTAACTTTATCATTCAGTTTATTGATAACAAGATGCTCTCAGACTGCCGCGTCGTAAAGTCGCCATTTTCTGTACCATTTCCTAATACCGCCTTTGAACGGATCTACTGTCATGTACAAATATTGTAACTTATTACAATTTGCGTGGGCATAAACGCGGATGTAGTGTTATCATACGACAAATGCTAAACAATATAGCTTGAGTGTGTTATTGGTTAACGTCCATAAAACACATCAACAATAGCGAATAAATCAACGTTATCTCTCATCGGTTCAAAGATCTGCCCACATTTCGAAAAATACTTAAATACAACCACCAGAGTGAAAATCCAAAACAAACTCCCCACTCACTCATCGTGGCAACTCGGCACCGTCGTTTGTCAGTCGCCAACGCATCGATGCGGGGCGTAAAGTGTGAATAAAAATAAATACTTGGACGGATATCGGACAAGGCACGTGCCCCGGCGCCGCCTCTTAACATTCAGCTGAAGCTATATATTGTTTGTTTTCACACCCCGGCCTAGAGGCCGGTGGACGCGTGATTGTTTTATTGAGTACACGCATAATGGTTCGATAATACAATCAATGTACCATCATAGTTTTAAAAGAATTATTTTTGGTGTTCGAATATTATTATTCGGTGCTTTGAATATAAACAATATATGAGCATAATGCCACTAAAATAAACTGAGATTTCGAAACCATCTGATGCATTTGTTACTTCATCTGACGAAGCTAGTGCAGCCGAAACACTCTTTTTCTTGAATGCATTCAGGGCATTTTTGACACCCTTATGATTTCAATATGGATAAAGTGATCTTTAAACATTTATTTTTTGGGTAAAAAGTAAAAAACGAGAATGCCACAGAGATGTGTCAACTAATTCGTTGTCTAGTTCAAAAAACTCCGTATTTGATCGTCATTTTCTCAGTAAATTATTATCAATGTCAATAAATGTATACATATTATTTATATTGTGAATTATGTAGATTCTCTTTCACAATATTGTTTGAATTTAACATAAACTTTTGACATTATCCAAAGTGGCACAGATGAGTTATCTAAGCCTAGACTTACTGAGAGCCCAATATTCAGTCAGCATTTAGATATGATATTTATAAACCAGACCTCATTACGTTAGCATGAGTCACGTTTAGTTCAAATAGTTTATCTGGAGTGAGACACTGCTATAGACTAAATCAGAATGTAATTCAATCACAGTTCAACATTAATAGAATTCCTTTGGTTGAAATAATAAACAAATGACAATCAAGTTTTAGATATAATTTAGGTATTGTTCCTGTTGCTTGTAACTCAACTGTCACCATAGTAAAATAACGTTCTACAGTTGAATGTTTCTATTCTTGTTGTTATAAACTTACAAAAATTTACAAAAACGGCTATCAGGGCAGCCCTGTGCGCTTATATCAATGTGTTTTACATACATTAGAACTAGAAGCTATCTGCGAGCTCCAATAGAGCGGGAATAAAATAGTTCCGCTTACCCACAGTCTATGTGATAATTTTCTTACCACTATTTATAGGGCCGCTACGCCGCTTTTGAATTGAATGAAAATGAATACAAGGCTCGGCTTCCTCGTTACATTTTCTTTAGATTTGCTCTTATGGTATTTTATGTAAGTTTATGAAACATGTGAGAGATAGGAACTGATTTTATCATTTTATATTGCACGTGTGAGCGGTTCTATTTTCTATTTCAATACGTTTCGATTCCTCTGTACCTATATCAGAAGTCTTACCAGAAATCTTTACCTATCTTTTGACGTTGGATATGTGAGGGTTGACAAAATAGCTGCTAATTTAACTAAAATGTTTTTATGATGCTTTTGCATGGATGTATTGTTCGAAACAGTCAAGGTAACCGTTTTAGTCTTTGAATAATAGTCCTATATGTGAGATAATGTACGTATATACAATTATATAAATTATTTGTACTGTTGTGTTCCATAAGTTGCTTTAGGTAAGAATGTAAGCGAGCTATATTAAGATAAAAGGTGAAACATGGAGGAAGGGTGAAAAAGCTCCGTCGGCGCCGCCGGCCAAGACGGGAGCTCGTTGAAAATATCCGAACTCCCCGCTCTAGTTAGTGTTGGTTTACATGGAGCGTGTATATTTATTACCAAAAATAAATTAAATATTTTTTATAAATTCAATATACATTGTAATGTTAAACAC
>JAODUI010000032.1:5157223-5167899 GCA_027563995.1 Papilio gigon | reverse complement strand
CGGCTTTGCTAATAAAATTAAGGAATTCCGCAATGTTTGGCCTTGTCCGAACAATTTTATTGCACTGTTAACCACTAAAATGTACCTTGCCTTAACTTTTTGCGACGGTGAAAGGTGTTTCGGACCATTACGCGCGTTAAAAAACAATGATGAAGAGAATTATTACACCTCGGCTCGTCTTAAGAAAGTCTTTCTCTACTATTGTTCATGTTTTGAACAAATATTAATAATCACTTTTTATGTTTTGTCATATCCATTTTTACAGGTGAGTTATGGACCGTAGATAATTACGTTCGTGATGTTTTCTATTGAAATTAGAATCTTAATATTTGAGCTCAGTATTGCGTTGTAGCATCGTGCTAGTGCGGCGTGTTCAAGAAACGTTAGTGATAATTGCAAATATAATCAAATTGTCATCAAATATAATGGAAAAATAATTTACAATGAAAAAAAATTGGCATCAACTTTATGTGAGTAATTTTTATTTTACACTTGTACTAAGTACTTACAAATGTAAGTACCCGGCTGGTTAAGATTCTGGCCCTGAAGGATTTAAGAGATCCCGAGGAGACGCATTGTCACACGCATAGTCTCCAAGTGGTCTTCCTTAGTGTACAGTTAGTAAGTGAAATCAAAACTTAAAGGCTCTTTCCAATAAATACACGGAGTGCTGCAATTACAGAACAGAGTACAGAAAAGGTGTGATAATTTTTTTTTCATCGTAACTCCATTTTCCTGATAAAATAAATCAATTTTTAGTTATATGTTACTATAAAAGATAATTAACGTGAGTTGTAAAAATTAAACAGTTATTCAAATCGTTACGAACATCTATTTGTAGCTCGGAATTCAATTCGTTTATAATGCCAAGGCTACAAAAACACCTGCCGTTTATTTAGGGATCCGATAACTCGATAAATAAACTGGTAAGCTTAAAATATTTCCCTTTTTTACAACAAACATACAGTTGGAAAATAATTGAAATATGAATATAAATCTAATATTTAACAACGTTACATGCGAAAGTTATAAAGAAGTTCCAATATTTTTTTAATAAAATTAACTATTTTTGTAACATAATAATGGTTGAGGTCTATGTACGATTGTCTTTTATATCTACGAATTTTACTTTTTAAATACAGGGTATAGAAATAATTAACGGAAAGAAATATTCTAGAGAATACAAATTTATAAGTTAATGTTACGGAACCATTGTATAAGTCAAGTTTTTTTTTTGTTATCGGAATAGTACTTTGTACTAATTATCATTTGAAATTAACCTACTGTTTGAAATTAAAAAAAAATACTTTCAAAGAATTGTTTGCGATGTTTTTATAAAGAAAGTATAGTTTACGCGTTTGCCATTAAATTTCACATAATTGAAAAGGAAGTTTCTAGATTTTATGTCGTTACGTCAACGTAGTGCATATTTGTACAAATATAAAAAGAAAAACTTAAAACAATAAATTGAACAAATTCATATGTAAATATTAACCCTTACATATCTAATTATACCTTGAAAAATAATTTCATGAAAGCCAGTAGTGTTCTGTTAATATTTATATTGTATGATTGAAGGGTGTGTTGCGTAGATAAAGAAGGGCTCGTATTTTGCGGTAGGTAGATAATACATTTGCATATCTAGACGTGGGCACGTACCGTGGAGCCACAAAGCCGCCTAATGGCGCGACAATCGGCGCTACATTTCATAATCATCGCCTATTTTGACTGGACAGTATCGGCGGCTCCGAGCGCTATCTCGGTACGCAGCTTACCTTAGATACCAAAGTATTCACAATACATATCCTACTATCGATTTAGATAAATGTAAACTATTTTATTATGAAATGAATAGTCATGTTTCCGCTCAACTTTTCTAAAATTGAGCAATTTTTGTACTTTAATATTTTGATTGTAACAGTTACTTGGTACTTGGCTCTGTTATAAATTAATGTTTCCAGTAACATTTTAAGCTGGTTACATGAAATCCCATTATCACGTTATGTACAGAATCTGTAAATATCGAACCATTTTTAATAGGTTAAATATAAAGTCCATAACGAGAGTATCAGACAACATCATTACTGAACGTTTGTTCGACGTATCGGGATCACAATGCGGCTGCCAAATGCGAGCGGACTTACGATCGCGTCACTTTTAATACCCCCTTTATGACGCCAGTAATCTAGCGCCGGAGCCTCTCTCTTGAAATATGCAAGCACCCTTTGGAATATGTAACAACGCTCTCTAGTCGAGGACTTCCGCATGCATTTAAATTATGCGGCTTTAGTTAAATACAACATTCTAAAATGAAAAAAATCTAAATTTTAAAAACTCACTCAAATAAAAAGCTAAGATTACCTTTAAACTATGGTTTAGTTAACAATAATAATAACTATTATTTATTTGAAAATTTAATTAATTCTGTAATTTCATAAATAGTAGGATATAAATTTACGTATGAAAAAAACATTTCTTATTTACCGTTATCCGTAAAAAAGAATTACCTACTTTAACTCGAACATATCAATCATCCATAGAGTTCAAGTCTTAAAGTTTTGAATTAATAATGAAATGTAACGTTTAGATCGAATATTTGGATATTATATTGCTCAACTCTGCCTGCTCTAGATACGTAGGTATGTAAATGTTGGGTCGCCAGTGCGGGTCGGCTCATTACACTTAATTGAAGTGCCATTGGTGGACGGATGTTAAGGCCCTGATGGCTGCTTTCGCCCTGAAATTGCTGCAATGATCTAACAAACTGTTAGAAGTGGTTACAAACTGCCTAACCCAACTGCAAAAAGTTGCGTTTATTAATTTAACGCAACTTGAGAGTACTTTTATAGCCTTAACTTTTTACGATATTACTTCTTGTTTTAATTCAATATTTAAACGGATGTCTTTGATTTTAGTGTAACAGAAACGTTGTATCTAAGTAATTAATATAATTTAGCTAACATTAGATTTAACATACAACTTGTTTAGAAATTTTGATTTCTATAGAAGCTTAAAAAAAATTAAAAAAGGTTTTTTTTTAAATGTACTACGTAGAAATGAAATGCTTGTGACATATAAATATTTTTTTTTATTGTTTATGTAATGTTAACTAGAACAAATATAAAGTAAACTGTAACCAGAAGAATTTAAATAAACGATATATTTACTTGTATGTACGTTTATAATGTGTGAGCGGACAGGGTAATGTTTCGTAGACTAGTATGTTTTACACTGTGAACGTAAAAGAAATTTAAAACCGGAATAAATAGCAACAACGCTTTTAGATGTGATCTTTTGTACGGAAAACAATTTCTCGCTTACTTTGCTCTTAAGCAAACGTAAGTAAATGTGCTTGTATAATAGATAACGTTTTATATAAAGTTTTAACAGCTCTTGTTTCCATAGAAGTGTACATTTTTCACGAAGCATATGCGTCGGAATATCACCGGAGTATACCTGACATTGTAATGCAAGGTTATTATTTCAAATATCATTTAAGTTTACTATCGACTTGAAAGTATTTAGAATATAATCCTTGCTATGAGTCTAGTACTAAAATATCATTGCAACATTTTGGGGTTTTCAAAGTTTACTTAATGTAATTTAGTAATTGTAAACTAATGATTTTTATGTTTGGGATTAGATAGTTGCAGGCCCCTGCTATTAAATATGCACAATATATGTTGTGTGGAGACATCACACGAGGTGAAATTGATCCTATCTTAGCTGTTAACATTAGTAAGACTCCTGAACTGTGAGATAGGTGCGAGGGCCCTATTTTGTTCGGCTGGTATATGTTGATACTAAGCTCACTTGAGTTATGTTCCAAGTAAAGCATTAATTCCACAATTTAGTGCGGTAAGTCTCCAATTATGAAATTTATCGAGTTCTATTTATGGATAAATAGTTTTATAAAGGTGCAAGTCCAGAAATTTACGATAGTATAAGGTTTGTTATATGCGTTGGAAAACTGAATATGTAATTATAAGTCTTGTAAACAATGTTATATTTAAAAGTTCATTTACATACAAACGTTTGCGAATTCGAAACGAAATTAAAACGAGCAGTGCTATGAAAATTGGCAATAAGCAATCTCTTATCCGAACACATCTCTATAGACCTTTTAACATAAACGAAGTGAGCGCAGCGGCGGCGGGCGGCGAACTAATCTCCATAACTTTAATCCTTTAACCCTCGCAGTACCAGGAATCCAATCAAACAGTACAAGCACTCCCCCGCCCCGCGCACGCCTCCCTACCCCTTGCCGCCCCGCGCCCCGCGTTTCGCCTACGCAGCCTGTCCCGAGTAATTATCAAAGCTTTAATGACATCATAAATCGAGTGTATAATCTAATCTGGAAAAGCCCCAGGCTCCAGCGCGCGGCTTAATGGTGTGAAAGCTACCTTATCTCCCGCCATGTGTGAATAGAGCTTTATACACGGCCGCCTGAAAGCTCGCGCCGGGAAACTTTGGAAAAATATGTCGTAGAACATTCGAGATAAGAATGTGGGACGTGAAACGCTTTCAAGTTTAATAGAAAATCGAACATTATCGTAAAAGAGATGTCTTTACTAACAAATTCTTTAGAAGTTTAACTAGGAGGTACTTCGCTAAACACGTCGCTCCTTAAGAGATTACTACGCGTCTTACTGCAGTTTGAAAGTAATACCACTTGCGCTCGCGCCACCTAACATCCATTGGAAAAAACTATCTGAGGGAATATCGAGTCGATGTACAGTTGAAAATTTACATGTATAATAGGTCTCTTAGAAAGGAAGCTTTCCAATATTTATTTAAATTTTAACCTACTCAAAACAATATCTCGCTGCTTTATATTACCAATACCGAAATTGCAAAGCGATTTCCCGGTAAAAGGTCGTTTCGCCGTGTCCAATCTTTGATTACTGTTAATAGTTCAAACTGCACGTTAGTGCCGCCGGTCTTTGGAGATCATTATTTAATTACACGCCGCACTCTGATACAACTTGTGTGATACTCTTACGTGCATTTTTATTGATATCAATTCGTCTACGACCGTAGATAATTCGTAGTTAAACGGCTCGGTTTACACAACTGGCCGGTCGGTCGAGAAGTTATTCTGTGTTTCATTTGTCTGCGGTAACGTCGAGATCGGAGCAATGTTGTGGGTTCTACGTACGATTTGTTTTTTATGGTTTGTTAAGAGTCGATTCATTTTAAACTAGGCGTTGATTACGCCGACTCGAATCTGCTCGTTTCTCACGTTTTTGTTTCTGTGCTATCGTATGCACGTTTCGCTTAATTAATCGATTTGAACTCGATGTTTTATTGCTTAGAAGATTCAACTTGAGTTTTATATTATTTTAACGCTTCAACGAAAATCAGCTAATTACTAATTTATGCATAATATTTTTCTGTCGATGGTTTTTAGCACTATTCTAATTTTTGGAAAGTATAAAAGTGAAGTGTAAATTTCTTTTATGAATTAATTTACGTAATGGAGAGTTATTTTTTAGACTACGTTACGTCCTTGAATTCATCAAAAATGTAAGGAAATAGTTATCATTTCGTGAATTACCCTATTAACTGTGACTTGCTCGACTCTTCCCACATTTTAAAACTTACGTAAACATTAAGGAAGCTGTACTGTATGCTGTCTACACTGTTATTCATTCTTCAAAATGGTATACGATTCCAACTTAGCTAATAATTTGAAGAGAGTAAAGAAACTAGAATGTATCCTTAATTGGAGTGTAGTGCTACATGAGGCGTACGTCGTCGACCACAGGCGCCTAACCGCTCGCACGAGGTCTCTAAGTGCTCCTTATATCCATTATCCTAAAATTCAGCGCTCTCCGGGATCCCCCGCCTAGCCGCTTAATGAACGAATAAATAAATTGTGCCCTTCTTGTAAACAGCCATGATACTCTTACGGGCCCCACTGCAAGGGGTAAGTGGATTTCGTTGTTGTACCGGATTTTGTACTATATTGTCTGAACCTAACACCGCTTCATGCATTCGGCTTTTTGCCTCGTACTTAATATATGATACCCATACTTATTCTGAGAGTATGGAAAAATAATCCGTGAACTGTAATAATCTTTCAGTATAGATACGAAGTTAGCAGGATGAGGATCACTTTACTTCGCACCCAAAAACAAAACAACTTCACTTCCAACATTATCGTTATTTATCTACAACATACAGATTTCAACAAATCTTTCATATAAAATACTTTCATGCTTGACTATGAATCTTAAAAGTTTCACAAATAATGTATCTTCTGAATACCATTAACGTATTTTCAAATAACTAAAAGTGATAAGGCGAAGTCTCGAAACTCGAGTACATCATGCGTTCTCGATAGCAATAACCGTTTGTCTGAAAGTTCCGCGCAACTTTACCAACAAGTTTCACCCACACTACCTCATAGCTGGAGGTACAGTGTCGAAGAACTGATGGATACGTTTGTTTATTACAATACAAAAATTTACTTCGGAATAAAATATCAACTTGTCAACTTAACTAGTAATTGAACTGAGCCAAGCTTAATGATACTAGACGACTAAGTTAAGGGTTATAAGTTGACAATTCAAGTCAAGAGTTATTATAAGTCAAATCCAGTATTATTTAAGCAAAGACCAATGTTTGAACGCTCTTGGTGACAGAAATAATCGCTGAGGGAGTATAGAGATAAAATTTTCTTTCACTGTTTGTATAACGAACATGTTTATACAGAAATGCATTACGTTTAAAAATAATACGAGAAACAATAAAACTCAATCATCAAACTCACTAAACACAAATTACTTTTGTCAATACTATTTACGCAAATACAATACAATTTATGTGATCATTCCTCTTTTCTCCGCACCATAAAACTCGTTATTGTTAAAAATGTATAAATAATTTCTACCGTCTGTAATATTTCACGTAAGAGTTACGGCTTCGTTTTGTGTTTTAAATTTCGAAAGCGCAAATAAGCGGTTATTCTCGATGCCGTTGTGACGCTCGTCTTTCACCTCGCATCTCATGGTAGCGAAGTGCTCCTCAAGGCTATTTAATTTCGACTGCCATTAATTGTCCGGAATCTGAGCCCACTCCTCAATGTTTTGACATTGACTTTACACTGTACAAAAACGTAGAGCCCGATACTATCTTAAGCCCCTACTACTTTTCTCTTTTACATGCGATTAGCGATCGAGTGAGTGAAATAAACTCTAAATTGGTGGTTATATTTATGAGGCAATCGTGAATCAAGTAACATACGACAAATTTTACATATTTTAAATAAAACATTCAGTCATATGCTAGGATCAAAATGCGTGTTGGAATAACTAGTTGCTTTACGTTAATGAATGTCTACAACTTCTTATTACCTATGATATTGGTAATGATGTTATGTGTTAAAGTAATTTTGCATTTCTTCGTAATAAATATCTTTTTTCGCCTATATTCTATAAAATTAGGATATATCTGATGTTGGAATATGTTTCGCCTTCAATAAGATTAATTACTGAGTTATAAATTTACACAATAAATGTACAAAAAAAAATTAAAAAAAGTTTTTTAAATTCAATATTTTCAACATAGTAGGGGATTCCGTCTTAATGGAGGCGAAAGCTTAGATTACGTAAAGCGTCCAATATAAATAAGCAGAGTTGGTAACGGAGATAACGTGTGCCGCGGTATTTAGTCATCTATTTAAAGAAAGAGAACGCCATTAATTTCGGTGGAGCATTATTTACTAAGCGATGTAGGTAGGCACGGAACGGGTTTCTTGTAACTCAATAAATCGAACTCCGAAAGCTTTCTATAAATCTTTCGGCTACACGATAACGAACGTCGTCTCACGCAACGCATTTATTCCGCTGCTTTAAGTATATATACGGACCCGGAAGGGCGGCCATCGATATCGGGATATCGATGTTTTAATGCTTTCTCTCCCTTATATAAATCGACTTTCAATTCTCAATGTTTTTACTCGATATGATTCAAGTTTCGAATGTCGAAAGTCGAGGCGAACTCTCGCATAACTCTCAGCACTCGAGTGAAAACAAATTGGCATTCGTTTCGATTTATTAGTTGTAAAATAATCACCGCAATTTTACATAAATCGGATTCATCGTGAATTATCTTTAGCACGGGCTTATTCAGGGGACGTGATTAATTGTACAGTAAGAAACCTTTTTGTTGCTTAAACATTTTCTTTAGAGTTTTAAAATGTAAGTGGGAATTTACTAATTTAGATTTGATTTTAGAAAATGAGATTATCTTGTGTTAGCAACTCCTTTTTTTAGATAAAGATTTAATTTTCACATCTTAATCCTCTGAATACAAGTTTCAAATATCGCCTTAGTCTACATTACTTTTTAAATGCGTGATCCCGGTCTAAGAACTACGTAAAGCTCTCACGGTGCCAATGACCCGAAACGAATACTTGTGTTACGAATACAACAATTATATTCGGTTCTTGATACGAAGCGTATAAAATTCATTATAACTGCAGTCTATTAATACAAATTAAATTGACCCAAGTGTACGCGATTGTACATTTGTAAATTCACACACGTCAATCTTATCATAGGCATTTAGAAAGAAAATTCAGAACATTTATCTACAATCATCATCATCCCTTGTCTGCCCACTGTTGAACATACGTTGTCCAATACCTCGCGCAGTATGCGGTTCTACAAACATCATCATCAGCAGCCTTTGTCTGCCCACTGTTGGACATAGGCCTTTCCCAATGCCTTCCAAGGCCTACAAACATCGATAATTACTAAATCAACTTATAATATGTAGCTTTACATAACTGATAGTATAAAAAATCTTGACAATTAAAGGTCCCAATGCGTTATTTATATCGACGGATTTTCCGGTGATAACATTAATAACGTGAAAGAAAATGCACATAAACATACTTGTTTATTACATAACCGAATCTCTCGTAAGTTAGATAACCTATTGACAAATATAGCTTCTATATTTTAGTATTATATTTATGAACACCGTGGCGGGGAATGGTTACATTATGTATATATTATATGTTAGAGAAAAATATATGTATATTAGAATTGTCATTGTGTATTAGCCTGTCATTTTTACTTTTAAGTTTCTAACATGCAACGCAACTGCTCAACGGTCTGGACAGCGACGTGCTGGAGCGGGTTATTAGGAACCCCAAAAATTGTAAACAGTATATAAAATCGGCGCTAATGCAGGCAACAGTGTCCAGCGGTTGAGCGTAAAACCTGGAGGTTTTTTATGAACTGTTTAAATTTATTTTTATGTAACAAAACAAAACATATTTATACAGATTCTATTTGTTTCATTAAATAAGTAATAAATCTCAATTATCAATTAATCAATTTATACAAAGCATTTAGGTTAATATAATAAATATGGAAGTAGATTTTTTTTTCAATAAGTACATGAACAATAATTTTATAATATATAAAGTAATTCATTAAATAATAATATAGACTTCTTTTGAATTAAATGTACCTAATTCCTTATATTGTTTTTTGTATCATAAAGATTTTGGTGACGAGTGTACTCAGGCCGTAGTTTCATAACCGAAATTGAGGTCATCGAACCTTGGTCCGGGGAGTGTGTCGGTTGGTCGAGGCCGCTCCGGCCATTTATCATTACTATTTAGTTCACGCTGAGTAGGCACAAGTTCATGAGAGATTGCTGCGTAGACGAAACATATTTGGATTAACCTCTTTACATAAGAAGCTTATGAAAAAGTGGGTCAGAATATTTCTACCATACTATATTAATTGGTTTCAAGTCTTGTAGGTATAAATTGAAACTACTGTATTTTTATTACGTCATCCTCCTTCAGCGTGTTATAATTTATTAGAACTGCAACAAATTATTAATTCTACTTAATGTTTATTACCGAATTTTTTGTTACTATTCTATTTTAATATATCCATGACGAAATACGTATTGATTGCCACGGGACAATTTAAAATATAACGACTTAATAAAATGTTAACATATATTTGCACTGCAGCGTGAAATGCAAAGAGGTTCCGGGTGTCAATGAATAACGTGGCTTCAGAAACGCCTTAAGCTAAAAGCTACCGAGATAACTAACATTTTTCTTGCTTAATTTTCTTTAAAAGTCTAGAGCAAAATTTTCGAAGGGAGTAATTTTTTGCAAAGATAACGGCAATAATTTATGCTTAATTTGTATTTGAATGTTTGTAATAGGCAGGGCACTGACCTTAGACAGTCACGACCACTTGTTCGTATTATGCACAAAAATGTAAGATAAATGAGAATAAAAGTAATGTACCTTATATTTAATTAATATTTACATAAATTTATTTGTATTTATTATTTATTTTTATTATATTTTTTAATTTAGTATCATTTGTTTTTTCTTCTAGAAAAACCTATAAAAGCGTGACGTTATGGATTAACAAATTTAATATAAGCAGAGATGCAACGAAAGCCGTTTGGAGTTCTGATGCGGTTGACATTGTTATAAAGAATGTGTGGAACATAAAATATTTGATGTCTAAATAATAATCAATCAAATTTTATTTAATAAATAAGATAAAGAAGCTATTAGAAGCAGTTTGTGTATTTTCTTGTTTTTCTGATGTGATAATTTTTTTTAGTATCAGCGGCCATGCTTGTTGGCCTAATGCCATCGCAGTGCGTGAGGAGCGGCCCGCGCG
>JAODUI010000032.1:5131760-5148639 GCA_027563995.1 Papilio gigon | reverse complement strand
CCGTTACACATATAAAAATGAAAGTCCTCTGATAAAAAAAATATCGTGTGATTTTGACGCGTGATATATTAATTGTATAACACTCAGTTGACAACCAATCAGTGGGTAATAAGTACTAAGCAGGGTGTGCCTTAAATAACTTGTGTAAGATTCTACTGCGCTTTTCTCCCCTTCTATGTTTTTTGTAAATGATAATAAGATGCCCTTTATTTGTATTAAATTTGAATTAAAAAAAATGATTTCGTGCATCGTATAATACACACTTGGATATTTATTTAAAGTTTAATACTTTTATCAAATGCTTTTAATTTACGATAAAAAAAATGTTAATAGCAATTATCACTCTATAATAAGAGCTGCGCTGCTTTTTGCGTCTCCATGCTTAAGAAAATTTGTGGTATTCAAGCGACGTTAGCGCCAACATGTGCTGTTCATTTCCATCCATTGCATAGCTTCGTTCTATTTTTTATCGTAGTATATTACAACTTTAGTTAATAAATTACTTTGTTAATGATTCAGATCTATATTATTAAATCTCTATTACCGTTCTTTCAGTTTACCGATTAAAAAATATTCTTCAAAACTGACTTTATTTTATACGTAAAAATTTCGAATGTAAATCTACGTATTCATTACAATAATGAATACATTAATAAATATTTCCATAGCGTTTTACTCATTACTCATGTCTTTTTTCTGAACCGGTGCCAAAGGGACCATCGTCATAAATATTCTCCTCGGCCCTTACGAAATTCGAGACGCGATCCGCGTCGTCGCCGTCGCCGGCCCAACATAGAAACGACCTTTGTTTTAATAATTTCACTGCATTTGTATAATGCTATTCTCCCTACATAGAAACATCGACGCATTTATTTAACACGGCGCTCTTTTCGAATTACAATCTATCTTAACAAGCTCATTCTGAGTGTTCGAATCGTTTATTTAGTCTGTTCTGTTTATTGTTTTACATCGTTATGAAGAATAATTCTTGTATTTATTTGATTAAGTGTTCTTAATATGCAAATCACGTTCTAGAGGCATGAACTAAGTGGTCAACTGATGTGAGGTACGACCATTTTGTGTATCACATACATGTAATCTTTTCAATCTAACCTTGAATGTGGTAGCGGGAATAGACGTGAGAATATTTCTAACTTACATTTATAGTTTATATAATTATGTTTATTTGACTTTGTTTGCTTGGTATAAATCTTAATTATAATAATTTTATTTATGTTTCTATCTCGGTCATTTCATTTTCTGGAACATCAATGAACGGAATATTTGTGATCATTCTGGAGCTCATGATTATAGGTAACGTTAATATACTAATTTATCTCATTATCATTGCGCAGACCTAATATTTTAGGCCATCGATATTTTTGAAACTAAATGTGAAATAGGCATTTTTTTAATATACATATCGAGACAATTTTAAATTTTTAAAAAATTTGGTAATAAATAACATTAATCTTTATTCAGGCATATTTATTAATTCTTTATTATACTAATGGTTTTTTTTTTTATTTCGGCCCTGACATTTATGGTTGATATGGTGAAACTATATCTACATTCTTATAAGCGCAAATTTTGTTATACGAGATCTCGGTAACAAAGGTACAAATTTGTAAAATTAGTTTTTGGAAACCAAGCCCTACGTTTGTACCAAGCTTTAGTCTATATATTATTATGCTAATAAACTTAAGGGATACGGAATATGGCAGAAAACAGTACTGTGAGAAATGAGCCAAAAAACCACAATCCATTATTAGTAGATAAGCAAGGTTGCCATGGTAACCAACAAAATTGAAGATACCAGCTTCTTCTTCGTCTTAGGGAATTTTAGGCGGATGAAGCCCCTTGGGTATAACTAGTTCACTAACAAGCATAAGCGTAATAGGGTGGTAAAATTAACGCTTCCTTACAATAGTATATAAAACATTGTAATTTTCAATAAGTTTTGTTTCAATTAACGTTACCATATAAATAGTGCTTAATGTACACTACATCAGCTAATCTCAGCTGAGTAATAAAGTCTATTTACCTACAAAAGCGCAGCGTTCTCGTTACGTGGCAAGGCGTAAACTCGTAACTTTCAATTTGCGTCCTCGGCCCTCGCAAATATGTCGACATTCATCAGAGTTATGGGACTGAATCAGGAACGAACTCTGAATGTGACTAGGATTCTATATTCAACAAATACGTGTTTGTGTGTACCGGGCTGGTTCGTCTTATATAAAATATACAGCAATGTAACCAAAGAGATTTTTTTTTTAATTTCATATACAGCTTCTAAATTTTATGTTTCGTTTTGTGAGTCTCTGACTACTACTAGTGTACTGCGGGTGTCAGGATTAATTGTTTATAATACAAGAAGTGTTTCTCAATTTTCTGGATTTTCTCTTGTTTGTTATAATAGAAGGTCGCCCCTGGTTCACCGGTTTTGATAACATTTCTTCTGTTGAGTAAAAGGCAACATTTTCCTGTTCTCTCGTACATCTTACATTTTCGATTTATCAGTATGAAAATACTAGCACCACATGTTATAAATTTAAGATGTTTTGGTATTTTAAGCATGAACGTATTGCCAACGGATTAATAAAGAAATTGCAATTTAAGAACGAATTAATATATTTCTTTTAACGGTAATGAAATAATTTTTCATCGTGACATGTTTTTATACATTAAGTGAGCTTGAGACAGTTTTATGATTTCTTTAGTGTAATAAGTAATTGATAATTATATTTTCATCAAACGAAACGACCCGTTTTTAAATTTTGGCTACAGAGAAAATAAACATGTTTTTCATTCAACATGATTTTATTTATTTCACATTTTCTTTCATTTGTTCTTCATATTTTACATATACTGTTTGGGTAAAAAAAGAAAATAATGTCTAATAGCCTTGCCTATTGTTTACTGATCTCTGTTTTATAATCTTAGGACAGAATAAGGCATTACATAGTATAAATGAAATGAAAAAGTGACACGCCTTGTCGGGTTCGCTGCTTTAGTGAGAACTGAAAGTTTTCTAAGTGCCCGCTTTAAAAGCTCTATATCTGCTTAGCTTAGTGTACTTAAGTTTAATTAAAGTTCTCCCAGAAGCGCAGCGCAATTACTCGGCCCGTGTAAATGCAAATAAGTTTGGAGCAAACGCGTTGTTTATGTCGGCCGCTGAGAACGTTTTCCAAATTCTGGGAACGGGCGTCGGGCGACACGACGTGGAACACCCTGTGCACCGCTACTAGTGAAGTTAGTTTTGCTATCGATAAATACTTATTTAAAAAAAGCTGATACTCCAAAAGCAAACGTACTGTTGAACTTGCTGCCAGGAATAAATCTAATTATTATTACCCTTTAACTTTACCTTATTGAATTTAAACAAAATCTTACTGCTTTTAATAAAAGTTATATTAAAAGAACAAACGTTACAACAACAACAAATGAATTAACCGTGTACATTTAGTACTATTTTTGAAACCAATATCATATTTTTTTTAATCATGTTCCCGTATTTCAATAATTAATAATTTTATTCCTACATACTTCATTGTATGGGTGAATAAATGTTTTTATGTTATAGTTAATATGTCCCCTTAAGACGGGACAACACTAGTCCATAGAAAAGATTGATGTCGCCAGTAGTTGTGGTTCTCTTTTGGAAATTGTTCTTAGTTAGTCTCTTCTCAAAGTTGGTGGTATTTCAGCTCGCTGCGGACATTCTGTACTAAGTTTCACCGCAAAATGAAACTTCTAAAATTTGTCAGACATGTTGGAAGGAGTTGAATTAAAATGGCGTCCCCCTGTCTTATACCAAAATTAATAACCTAAATAAACAAAAAAAAATACAGAAGAAACTTACTCTAATTACCTATATATTAATCAAAACAATATGTACATGATAACGTATTAAAATTAGGTAAATGTTAAATTTTCGAATTTACTTATTTTAGTACTGAATCAAAATATCAAACGATGACAAAGTTTGAGTTGTTCCAAGAATATCTTTATAATGCGCGAAGTTTGCATTATTGGTTTATTGAAGGGGTGATTAATAAAGTGGGTTCAAAGCCCTCAAGGCTAAGAGGAGACTGATCAAAAGGCAGTACTTTAACAAGACTGTGCAATCCATAACACTCGAGTCTCGAGATATCGCCGAGGCGCGTTCACAAATGCGGCCGCCTCGTCTCATATCGCCCGCCTCGCCTCGCTCCAATGTCACTGTCGCTGATAACAAACAATTATTTATGTGTATTTAAATGTAAATTATTTTTGATTTCTATTTTTTTAATACATAAGTCCCTGTATGACGATATATAGGGCTTGTATTTTAAACTGCAAAAATTTCTTGTTTTAAACTTACTTTGAAGTTATACGTTACGTTTGTCGCTAAAAATTGGAACCGTTTTCTGATTTAGTTTTTCTTTTTAAAGTAATTAATATGTCCCTATCAGTGTGAACTCCTCTCCCTTACATGCCAGTACATGTATATTTCAATTCCCGCATCACGCATTAATGCCTTTAGCAAAAATATTGTATGCAACGCTCGTAAACAAGCTCATAGCGAGCTGCGCTGCGGAACGCATTACTATCGTCGGCGGCGTGACGTCAATTAGTATCAGAATCGTAAATAACAATGTGTGCTCAGTATGGATGCTTTATGGATCTCGCTGCAGATTGATTCGCTAATTTAATCCTTATATGATGTACGCCCACTTTTTGTACATTAAGCTATATTAAGACACATTGACCCGTCGATCTGCTTTTTTTATTCAACCAAGACCTATTATAAGAAAAATGATAGCGGACAGTCTTGTTATTGTATTATTTATGACTTGGTAATAAAAATTACAGATGGTTTTTTAATATGTACTCGCAGTTAAGGAACTAGTTAGATAAATACCATAGTATCTTAAGTAATTAGACAGATCAAAGACTTAAAAAATGTGCGTAAGAAACGGGATTCTTACCACGATTAGCCTCTTCGAGCTCCCGATTACGAAGCCGAGACATAGCTTACGATCTTTTTTGTTAGTAAAAAAACCTCAAAGTTATAGGTCAAAGCCTTCTGCCAACATAATTATGACGATAACCCAATTAACAGTGCCATCTTCTTTGACAGTTAAAATTTTTATTAGTAGACATTTAGAACAATGTAGGTTTATCAAATAATATTGAAATAAATTTCAGTGAAACAAGTTGCCATTACACAAGTTACGACATTATTTTAACTCTTTATTAAATACAAAGGCCGTAGTAAATTCTCGGCAGCCATCGCTACATAACGAGCTGACCCGTTTTATTCCGTAAATTGAATGCGCGGACGTTCACGATTTACTGCCGCAGTGCCATCTACCGGCTGGCATTTTTTAATTATTTGATCAGGCAACACTGATAAATCAACTGTCGTAATTGGCCGGCGAATGTTGCCCTGCAATTAGTTTGGTCCATTCTGATCGCACCCTGAGTAATTACTTTATGAATTTTAATCTCAAAACATTCACTTTGATTATTTCTAAAGCACTGTCAATGCATATATTATTTTTATTTGCTAGTTATTACAACACTAATTAAACACTGCAGGTGGTAGTCAAGCGACGAAGTCGCGGGCATAAACTAGTTTCTCATAAAAATAGGTAATGTTATGATTAATTTAAGAAAATTGTCTATGATTCGAATGCAGTAATGTTAGAGTAACTTTTTGAACACAAACTTTTTTTAACTTTGTTAGGTACTGTCTCAGTAACCACGGCACAGATTTGAATAATTCTTTTTACAGACACAAGCCCTAAAAATATTTTAGGTCTTAGGCTACAGAATATCACGCTATTATACTCTAGGGGTGAATAAAAATAGCAAGTTTTTCACAATGGAGATATGAATTACTATTTTAAGAATCCTTTAACCAAAGAATAATAGATACGTTTTTTCTTAAAGAATTTTATATTCTTGTTCAAGATGGCTTTTTAATATTCATCAGAAACGTTAAATTGATAAATCGAATACTTGAGTTAACGCCTTGAATACATTAATAATATGTATTAAGTTTAGGTATATCGACACTTGTAGCTTTATTTCTTAATCTTATATTACTAAGACTTTACGCAATTAGAAAAAAAGTTAACAAATGCAGTGAAGTCACAAAGAAAGTAAACAAATATTATGTGATTTTTTTTTAATCTTTTTTTTTTATTATAACCATTCCAGGTAAGTGTGAAAACATTTGTGTTAGAATATGGCTTACAAAAATTTTTAACAAAAATTTTAATGATGGGTTTTGAACCCACGACCCCTAGATCGGTAGTCCGTACTCTTAACCATCAGGCTATTGGCGGTTCGTAATTAATTAGAAATGCAGTATCGATGTTAAAACTACTAACCACATAGTTTATAGACGTTTGCGATGGTAGTCCATTTCGACGTTTACGCAGTCATTTTTAAATATATTTATCAATACTTCATGCCGTATTTCAAGCCTTTATCTTGAGTTTATTTTCGTCGAAATTAAAATTTTTATAATGTTCTTAACCTTGACGGCCCTAGAGGTCGTATTTCAAGCTGGATACACGCTATCCGCTGCCCCCGCCCGCGATAGCGGCGCGTCGAACGAACGTTGACATGTTTACTGCACTTGATATCGCTTCCAGTAAATAACGGATCCGAACCTGGAGCTTTGTCTGCCTCTCGCCAGCCATTCGTTAGACCAGCACCTAGATACGGCATGCCAGCTACCATGCATCGGTTTTAACGCCTACTCGATTTATTCTCTATGTAGTCAGTTACTCTTCACTGGGAGGCTATACTCGTAAATAGCGAGGTGGGATCTATGCGCACGAGTTAATCTATGGCTCTCATTTCTAACGACATATAGATAAAACACGTTAGCACAATCTATTATAAATCTATGTACGTTATAGCTCTAAATGTATATGCCTGTTTAGTAGCTTTGGTGGTATAAAGAAAAATGAAAGGACGTTATTTTTTTAGAAGTCAAAAACAAATAAACCATAAATTAAAAATAAAGCATTCCATAGTCGGCGGGGCTCGCGTGGCCGCGACACGGCGTGGCGCATCAACAAAGTGTCAAATGGCTCGGAAGTATCTCGAGCCCTCCTCGCCAGACATTTTGTTCCTCCTCACTGCCCGCGCTCATTATCTCACATTCCGAATGATTCTCTGCTGCCTTAGTGGCTTTATTTACTCTTCGAATTGTAAGCGTTGATAGTAATGGCACTATAGAGAGATAGCGGCGAATTTACATTCGACGTTGTCTATTGCTGTATCAACAATTTCAGTGCAATGTCGGATTGAGAAAAGCAGTATGTACTCCGCAATGTTGTCGTATAATATCGTCTGGAAGATCGCCCTTTCCTAATTTTTGTCATACGACGTCATTTATTTTAACTTAGTTGTGTTATATACGTACATGTCATTCGGAAAAAATAGTATGTCATTAATAACAAATACTTAGATGTAATAAAAATAAAAATATTTTAATTTTATTGGAAAGAAAATAAATCGAAATATATGCAGTCACTAGCCGCGTGTCGTAAATATCAACTTTTATCTTCGGCGTGTTTTTCTCAGTTTGTTATTTACGGTATAATTATTAAAATGTACTATTGGCTATTCTGTGCTATAAAAATATCAAGAGCCATATTAAGATCCTTATCATTGACTACTTAAATTAATATTTTAGACTTTAATACACCTATGTGTATTTTATTAAAAAAAATGAAGAAAAAAAAAATTGCGTTCAATATTAGGCATTTAGTTATTAAATATTAGTATGAAATTTAACATAGTATCAGATAATATTCATTCAATTTAACGCGATGCAACGATTAACGCTTCCCGCGCAAGTGTTCCAATTTATCATATCAAATTGAATAGATTACAAATTAATTCTAATTCAATCATCCAAAATCAGCCACTAGATAGTGATTTTCACATAACAATTGTTATACAAATAAGAATTAAGTCAATATAATTTTGTGCAACGATAAATTATGTATTCTTCCGATGTTGACGCGTGTCGCTGCCGAGGGTGGTCACCCTAAATGTACGACGCCATTTTGAATTTGCATTTGTAATGTTACTATTGTCCGACAGATAATATGAATGATAATTCGGACTGGCAAGATGTTTCATTTATTACACAGTACATTGACATCTCGTTCTTTTAAAATGTATTTTATTTATAGTAATTATATAAAGTGCTTGTATTGAATTTTCATAATTAACAATAGGTTGCAAGTTTTAACAACAATATAAGAAGTTTAGAAGAAGTATATAGTTATAAATGAAAATTCTCACTTAATAAATAAATGGTTATATGCAAATATCACAGTATGTGGAACGTGATGTTTCATGTTGACTGTTAAAAATAAACAAAGCATTAATGTAAGGTAATAATTTATTTTCATTAATTATAAAAAAACGGTAGATAATTAATGTCATTCGTAATACGTACTGAAATACAAAATGTAAACAGTAAAATGCGTTTAATTTAATTATAATCCCCATCCTTAAATCCTTCACACAGTTAATTAAATTACAAACAAAGTAACAAAGAGCAAGAATCACTCGACGTTTGCATTACACTTGCATTATTAAATAATTACAGTTGGATGAACCAGTATATCATGAAATTCGTGTGACGTTTAAACTTGTCAAGGCTGAAAGGGTAAGTGGTTGGATTTTAAAGGGTCATCGTTGATTGGTCGTGTAGATGTGTTGTGGAGTGTTGATTAAATTAAAGAGAGCGATTTATGTGGTACCAATTTAGCAATGACGTGAAATGGCGACAGTATAGGGGCGGCCGACGGTCGCCGTTAAGTGGGTGAAATGTACTTTAATGGCCTTTGTATTGACCGGTATTCCTTATTATGTACTAACATATATCATATAATTCTTTCTTACTCATGGATAAGTGAATAGTAATATGTTCATTGATTATAAGTTACCTATACATAATTAAAACTACGTGAGAGTGAAATAATTCAGATCGAATAACCCTTGCTATGTAGGCATAACTAGTATTTATTGCCATTAAAAATAAAAGGAAATCTATTTATTAATATAATAAATCATAGTATTTACTTCAAATAATTTACAAAAAAGGAGTAAAAAGATTTTATTAAATTTCATACTAGTGCTACCATCTAGTAGCATACACCGGAACCTCTAAGGCACGAAGGCTTTTGCGCTTCAAAAGTGTTCATAAAGGCGCCGCCGCGCCGTCTGTTTTCATTTAAAACTAAAAAATATATAAATAAAGACAAATGCATCAAGGTTTTTCTTGAAAATTTATGAAAACTCTGGACATACGAAAATAGAAAGCAAATAATATTTCTTTAAAAGAATATTCCCATTATTATTTTTTGGCCCTTTATTAAACTACATTGGCCAACATATAAATTTTACTTTAAATATAAAATACAGCTAATTGAAGTATTTTTTTTAAATGTTTAGATTTAAGAAATAAAATGCTATCACGAATATTATATTATAGGCAAAGAATTTATCCTCATTTAGGTTTTGATAAGATCACGCTGAAAAATAATCTGTTTTCTAAATTTGTCATGTAATCTTGTAGTATTCTGCTAATGAAAGATAAAAAGTTTGAATATACTTCATCCGTCTCCGAAGTCCGGCGAGGGGAGTGACTGGCATCCCTGATAACGCCAAGCCGGGGTCACATCGACGACAGGTCCGGCGATAAGTCTCGATTTAATACGTTAAAAGGTGCCCTAATGGGGTCGTTCACATACGTTATGGTGTAAGCCGCCCACCGTTTCATATGACCCAGCTACATTACACTACAAAACCCAGTCTATGAATATATTTATGTGCTTATAGCTTCCATATACAATTTAGAATTACTGAAATCGAATCATCTAATTTCATAAGAGTCTTAATTTCTATACTCAAATAATATATATTTTAAATTATTTAAAGCTCGTATAATATCGTTAGATTAGTTCGTTCGATGATCTTATGGCTAGGGAAAGCATAGCGATGCAATCTGCACATATCTGCGAAATAAGCCAACACCACGCACTAGGCCAACGCAGTTGTTTATGGCCTAGTCACATCAAATATACAGTATGCTCCAAACCCCTCAGAGGAAAAGTAAAATGAACAAAGTAAATAAACAGTTAGTAAAAAGTACATAAAAAATGTACGTCAACGTTAACCGTAGCTCCATCTATCGGCACAAAGTAGTAAGCGTAGTTAGCAAGTCTTCACTTTAATAAGTTTTTGTTTTCCTTCTATTAAACATATTTAAGAATGATTTTTATACACTATACACGTTTAATACATAGAAAATGGGTAAAGAAATGTGTGATAAGCAGTTTTCAGTTTGTTTTTTTTTTAATTATAAGATACGAAATACTTACGCACTGTATTAAATAACTATGCAGCCGCGAATTTCTTTGTATGTGGCGTGAAATTCGATAATTTAAAATAAAATCAATCTGTATAATTATAATTACAGTACGAATATTTTTATAATGTTTCTACGGCAATTCAATAGGGTGCCGTGGCCGCACTGGAGAACTACAAGCTTGTGAAAGAGCTATAAACCCGCTCGTTACTCTAACTTACCACTAATCTTTACGAGCGGACTTGTGTCAATTTTATGGACAAACGGTTGGCTAATGGCTTATAAAGTGGCGAAGTCACAAGTTGTTGGGCTGTTAACATTTTTAAATTGCCTCTAAACACTGTATTATCTACTATACAATCCTTCCAATGTCTGGATAAACACTAGATTAAAACAAACTATTACTTTTTTTTTGTTAAAAAAAATTACAATTTAACTACTCTGCATACCGCTAAAAATTCTACAGAGATTTGATTCAATATAAAACGAAGTAAAAATTTGAAGGTTACTTTACGGTAGCACATAAACGTTTCTAAGGCTTTCGTAACAATTCAGAAGAAACAATCAATTCTAACCTCTATTAATTTTGATGCAAACTTAAAATAGAGAAATTCGTCAAGTAATTTTTTTGACAATCTCTTTGAGTATGGAAGCAAAATTATACCCACAAAGGTCGAAATTAAATGAATTACTTTCGAATTTCGAACAATAAGCAACCACTAGTTAGTATATGGTTTATGGTAATTTTAGTTTATTTACTGAACTCTACCATAACATATAAATACTGTCAGTAAATAATAAGCGTCGGCTACAGCTGTAAACGTCACATATCGACGGCTGGACCATCTGCGTCTGTTAATTGTGTTCAAAATATGGTTATTGCTTTTATCACGGAATTAATGCTTTGCCTCTGTGTTAATATAATAAAATAAATATATTTAAATACACTGTTGATAAAGTTAAACATTATAGTTAGATTTCTTATGAATGATTGCCGTTAGTCTATCCAAATTCAACGACGAAAGACCCACCTCTTGTTCCATAGTCATACAATACATTTACTATTATAAGAAAAAGTGGTTACTGTAAGGGGTATTGAAATAATTTATTAAAACAGGTCATGTGAAAAGAGGATTAATATACTTATCAAGATTTATTCTAACTTCTCTATGTATTATGATTCAATACGATCAACAGGCTAAGTTTTGTGGGTAGGTAGGCGAAATTCAAATTTTATAAGGTGTATATAATTCTGCAGAGTATAAAGCGACCGCGGTGCCATTTACGGTGGCGCCAGCGTATTTTAATTAGCGATACACGAAAATGCTTTGAAACGCAGACGGGCCGTGTGCGGGCGCCCATTTACTGCCAAATTATAACGCAATATTGCATCCATACATTCACATTTCGCCCCTTAGTTGGCGTTAAATATTCGGATGTGCTGCGGCATACATTAAAAAGTTATTCAATATTGTCAGTGATTTTAGCGACAACTACGAACGACGGGGACATTTTTTAATTAACATTTAATTAAGTGTTCATTCGAATAACGCTTAATGGGAAGTTGTGGAAGTGCGCACTTTGATAACATTCATCTCATGTATGTTATGGCGTTTATTAATGACCAGTTCACATTTTTCCAGTCCGGCGATAGAATACAATGCTTGATTATATCTGGATGACCATATCTAGCCTGAATGTAGGCATTCAGGCTAGATATGCTTTATTCTAGTTATGATACAATGCTAGACTAAATCACTGGAAGGGTAATGTAAACTGCGCATAAAACAAACAATAAATCTAAACCTAGACTGAGAAGTAAATACATCTATTTATTGTTACTTGGTGGAAGACAAAAGAAAAGTGGAAAGAGTATTTCTTTTGTTTTATTTTTATATTGCGATAGTCCTTTTGGTGTTTTTTTTAAAGGAATACTTTAAGTAGGGTTTTAAGATTTCATTCCCAAATTCTACAATGTTAATTATAAGCCCTATAAGGCCATAAAAGATAACTCGAATCTGGGAGCGAAAGCTGCATTCATAAGAGAAACTTCGCCGATTAAAATTCCTCTAACGAGCGAGAAACCATCTTTAATAAATACAGGGCCCCTTCTAATTTTGCTCGGTGAGATTTAGGCGGTATAAATTTTGCACTTTGAAAAGAAACTCTGAAAGAAGAGCTTGTACATTTTTACGACGTCGGATCTCATTCGCCTCGGCAACAGCGAGTTGTCTCTCTTTTAAATTAAATTTTCACTCCTAATTTGAAAGTATAATGTCATTTCACTAGGATTCCGTTATTAAAACTTTTAAATCATTCGGAAGTTCTGTTCGCCGCGCGCCCTTGGGGTGCGATCGCGTGATTTTTTAATCAAAATGGAATCATTCCTAGTGATTTTTTACGAGCGCGCCGCTCCGCCCGCATCAAATTGTCATTAGGCACTTGTGTATCCTTTATTGGCTTTCTTTTTGAAGTGCCGCGATTTTATTGAATTATTCCGGACCCTCGCGGTAGCAACTTCAGTTTGCACACGGTGTATCGACAGATTATGCTTTATATTCTAGTAAAGCATCCTACTAAAATATACGGTGAGTGGTAATATCTCGGTTTAGAATTTAAGTACCTAAATAAACACCTGATATTGTTATAAACTTTGATAGTAAGTTTATTTGTATCGATTCAAAAAAAAAAGGAAAATCGTTAACTCTAACAAAGACCTTTGAATCTACTGTTTCCCCTACTGTATCGTGTTGAAAAATTCGCAAAAACAAAAATAAATAAACAAGCTACGTAAGTTGACAAAGGTCCAAATCACTTCAAAGCACCAGCTGTACTACCGACATCTGTTAAAACAAAAAAGGAGTTAAAACAATGTTAAAGGCGCGTCTAATAGATACTGTGGGACCTTGACACACAGACACGGTTCAAACGAAGCTTTTATAGTCCATAAACATTTTACTAGCACGACCTTGGGTAGGGTCTGCAATGAGGTCGTTGCACCCAAGTTTACGAGCTCGGCTGATGGCACATCGTATGTGACGAATTCTAGCCACGTGTTTACGATTGTATACATTTAAACGGCTATAAAAACGTGCGCTCTAACACTTGCTGATTAGCGAGCTTTTTAATTATGTTTAGCTTTGTACAGCTTTGTTGACTCGTGTTGAAACTTAAAGTTTGTGTCGGATGAGTTTTCAATACTGTATTAATACTTAATTATGTTTATTACTAATTTTTACGGTTAATGATAAAGTTATTACATTAACGGTATTTTTTTGTTTCTTTCTCTTTCTCTGCAATCTAAACTTGTTCAACAAAATCTCGCAAGGCGTCACCTACCTGGACTTTATGACTTCAAACGGTACGTACTTCTTTGTCAATTCAAATTGTCTTTTTCTTAGAATTTAGCATTGCGTCAAAGTAACGGATTCATAAGTAACAAACAGTTATACCTTTCACGAAAAGGGTTGTTTTTCTTTCAAAAGTAATGAAAGGGTTTGTGAGGACTATACGTTCTTTGTCACCGTTTCTTTGTTCTTTTGTTCCAAAGAATTGGTTTTAAAGTGACTTATTGCATTTTGCGTAATTCAGTTTTTTGGGTACATTTTTATAACGGTCATAGTACTTTTAAGACTGAGAACAAAGAAACAATGTTTTGACCAAGTTTTTTTGATTGTAAGTTTTTAGTACGAAGAAATACGAATTCATTACAGTCTCCAATGTTATAGGTGAAGTAAGACTTTTGTGTTAATAAAATCATTAACTAAATTACTTACTATTATTACACTACTTAGAACATACGAACGCGAGTGACCCTCTAGAAACTGTTGTCTAAAACAAACAAAGCTTAAAAAATAAAAGTAAGTAAAACCATTTCATTTTTAATTCCATACCCGGGGCCGTATGTGACATGAATAATTATTTAACTCCTACGGCGTTTTAAAACAAATGAAAAAAAAACACAATCAATGTAACAACTAAATTTAAAAAACCAATCTCGGCGTGGCATCGGCTCCGTGTCCCGACATTCCTCCTTTTTATCCTCCCAAGTCTCTTATCCTGTACAACATAAATCGCGCCGACCCATATAACTCTCGGCGGCCATTAAAAAGATAAATAACTTAATATAGGCATAATAATAAACAAGACACAGTCGACTTAGTTACATCCCGTAGCTCGGGCCGTTCATAATTTTATTTATTCACGAAACCGTAAATATCCGTAGGAATAATTCCGAAGGCTTTTTGCGGGGATTAAGGGGGCGATGCGGGCCTGAGAAAATTATATTCGACTATAACAGTTATCATGCATCACCTGGAAGACGCTTAATGCGCCTTTTCGCAATCTCGAGGGCGGCGCAAGCGTCGCCGCGCGCAAATTACTTTTTCAAAGTATTTACATGTAAATAGAGCTACGGTGTGTTTAGAAGTTTGCGGCTAGTGACGGGAAGGCGCTACTGTTCGTACGCTTTAACACTTGAAGTTAAACAAAATTAAACACATGGCAAGTAATATTTTTTTTACGTAAAGAAATACAAACTGTTTTACTCAATATTGTGTCCCTATGTGTTTTTTAAGTGAAAATAATCTTAATCGTTATACTAGCAGTTTTTGATAAATTATGACAATTGAATTTATCATTTAGTAATAATAATTTGTTATTGCTGTATGGATACCATAATAAAGTAATATTTATGAATTAAAAGTTGATACTGCGAAAAACTCTTTATCAGTTTCATGACGTAATCTTATACCATACATAAGGATGGTATAATTATCATCCATTCTACTTATAAAGTTTCATAACGACCTATACGTCGACTTAACCTCTACTTTCGGCGCTGGGGGGGCAACGGGTTCCCCCCGGGGGTTGGCGCCCCCACGCCTTGTAATGGGACTCTAAGAAAAACGGGTGCTCGGTTCGGAATAGAAAACGCTCCTTTGGAAATAGCTTCGGCGGAAAGCTAGCGATTTATGCGAGCTACGGGATACGCCGGGAAATATCCGTGAAGCGGATTTTTAATGGGGCCATTGTTTCTATTTTAAGCGGCGCGTGCGAATGGAATACTCAAGTTTGTGGAATCTTGTTGTTTGCTTAATGTTATGTGTCGGAGCGGGCGTGCGTGCGCCTGATAATGAGCCGCCGGTATTAACTCCCGGCCGCCAGGGGGCGGGGGCGCGCACTGCGTATGTATCGGACTGTTTAATTACATCTCTTAGCATATAAATACACAAATCCTCAACATTTCTAAATAACACTTAACATATAATTATTTTAACTATGTATCAAAAACATGTTAATTTAACACAGAACTGTGCAACAGGATTGTATATCCCAAAAACATATTTCTCTCACATTTACATCTATTAACTTACCGAATAATATTTGTTTAAATGTTTTTATTCTAAGCCAGCCCAAATCTAATAAAAATAAGTTTACAGTCAATTTAAATATAGAATTGAAAAAAAAAATAGAAAAAAATCGTACTCTATTATAAATTAATTCACTGACGTAAAAAGGTTCAAAATATGCCATTGATCAACACATTTAGTTGAATCAGAAATTTAAAAAAAAATTGTGAACCGACTGTAACGGAAGCCAATTAAAAATTAAAGATACTTGGTACTTAGTTACATCGCGTTCATTAACACCTGCTTATAGCCGCAGTAATAACACCAAATTGTTATTACTTTATTTGACGATATTCTTTTATATAATACCATGTTCGTGTTGTCATAAAAATCCAATAAAAATTACACCAAATTCAAAACATTCACATTCTTAATTCAAATATTCTTATATTAATTACCACAGGAGTCATTTTGTACAAGCTATTTAATTACCTAATTACATTTAATTAAAAAAAAACTAATTACAAATGTATGTTAATTTTTTTTAATCATTTACTTTTAAATTATATAATGTTGACATCGATGTAAGAACTCGTTTTACTTTTTTATAATATAAATATAATTCTAATCAATACAAATAGAAATTATGTAAGACTTATGTGAAATATCTGTATCAGTATATATTATCTATATGTTGTATGTTTACAATATGACTAGTGTAAATGTCAAACTTTCTTAATAAATTCCGATATGAAAAATATTAATCAAAATTTTTGCTTGATGATGGGAATCGATATGAAGTTTATCTGTCTAATACTATAAAAACAAAAAATACTAAACAATGTTACAACCCATTAAAATTTTAATGAAGCCGTATAGGTAATTAATGTTCTCGAGTAGTCACCGTGTATTATATTAGAAAGAAACAATCCCCAATCTATTTCCGTATGTTGGATAATCAGCGAGACGTCATATCTTTCCAGCGGTGGAAATAAAAACGCCAAAATGATGAACTAATAACATACCAACGATCGGCCTAAAGCCACCGAAAACGAAATATATCAGTAAGCTGGGTAACACATCGTTCCGTCGGTATAATGAACATGGCTCCCTCTACTGGGGGACATTAATCAACCCC
>JAODUI010000032.1:5121476-5131660 GCA_027563995.1 Papilio gigon | reverse complement strand
CTTAAGCGAGCTAATTTGACATTGGTTCGTTCATTAATTTTCAAGGATTTTACAGACCATTATAAATAACCTTTTTTCCTCCCCCCTCTACGGTTAGAATGTTTCCAATTCATCACGAGACCCCGCCCTTGACAACTCTATAGTCGTATACCGCGTCCCGCAACTTTCTTACAGTCCTTTGTGAGGCATGGCCGCTGCGGACCGGCAAACCATTGCTGGTGGAAAGAATTGTTCGCTAGACCGTTTCTAAACTTAGCTTTTTATACGAAACTTTGCAACCGATTAAAATTAAATTATGGGTACAATATTTTTTATGAGCGTTCGATTTTACTGTGTTGTTTTTTAATTTACTTTTAATTACAAGAAACTCAAGAGTTTTCTATGTGATAAAGATTGTTTTGTTGAATTAATATGCGTTTAGAATTTAAAAGCATAATTAACACTGATTGAAGTATGCAGAATATGAAGCCGCGCCGCCTATCGCCGGTCAGTCGGCGCAACACACTCGCTGTTTAATTGCTTCGTACATTTAACGTATATAAATTGTTATTCATTGCCGCCCATTCGCTACCCGACCCGCTCCCGGCCAACACGTACGAATGCCTTCTGTGGATGTTTATTTGACCATTACAGACATTTACATGCGAAATGTACAATCGTGGAACTTTGAGATGAAACTTACATATTCATTACATTGCGATATTTAATTGTAAGAAGAAAATTGTTGGTTACATATTACGTTAATGAGAATTCCCAAATTAGTTTCTTTTTTAAGAATTTGAAATGTTACACAAAAGCCATTTAGTTCTAGTATTTTTTTTTTAAATAACCTATTACAAAGACTCGAAATGTCACAAAGGAGAGAAAGAACACAATTTTTGCCGTCGGAACTTATTTTTGTATAAGACCGCGCAATACGGCCAGTAACAAAATAAAACAAATATCTTTTTTACAATACAACATGTATAAGAAACATTTTAAAATGTTCCATTAAATGTTATAAATTGAAAAGAAAATTTTCTTTCACTTTCCTTTGTCTTTTCTAAGTTAACTGAATCAAAGGGTATTCAGTATAAGGGCGCTTTATGCTCTTTGCCGTTATATGGATACATTTATTCTAGAAATCAATCCAATCTTAAAGAACAATGATTGTTTATTTTAACACTAACCCAAAGTAATGTTTATCGATGATCATTAGTTCAGATACTTGAATGTTATTGGAAAAGCTTTTCCGTTTTATTTTATTGCGAATTCATCATTAACTTATATTGGTGTTTTATAACTAGGCATAGAATTACAAACCTTGAACCAACCACGATTGATATGATATTTCTTTATTATAAAAAATGCGAACATTGCGACATGTATTTGATTACAAATATCTTTAATTTTAATTTAATTTTCACCTCGTACAGACCAATCTTGGTAGATGGTGATACAAATCGTTTCCAAACACTTTCTGTAATGAGAACGATCGGACTTTCAAACCGGAAATTTCATAAGCGTTTCTCTCTAACCTTTTTTAACCTTTTTTAAAACTTTAAGATATTATTTTATAAACAATAGAAGTATTGTTTGATTACTTTGCAATAATTTTTAATGTATTTATTATAAGAATTCAACTACATATTGAAGTTACCAAAACAATCCAATATCGTCACGGTCATCACGCTTTGAATTACTTTTATCTTTAATGTCCGCTAACTAATTCTTGTCAGTGTAATTGCTGATGCTTTTTTTTCGCTCACTGCTTTTGTTTTACACCGCTTCTTTATACCAGCGCCAGTGCGGGACTAGTTTATTTGCAATAAAGAAAGTGGAATCCCGGGTTGCGCTCCAATTACCGGGATATACGCGGCTATCTTGGTGACGTGTTGCCCAGACCGGGACTGGCTGGCAATTATACATATTGCTGGAATAGCTTCGGCCAATACGCCACCCATAGCTGCAACTACAGCGAGTTGTTCTATGAGTCACGACATTGGTTTCTCTCTCTACCAATAGATTTATAAATTATAAATGCATTATAAAGATAGATTTCTTAATTTAGAAACCAAAAACTATTGCCACATATTCATTTGCCCAAGAAAAAAAAGGTTACATAGAATGTGAACCTAATGTAAGGTTAATTTTTGCATATTTATGTAACGCTGTTTGGCAAATAAAAAAAAAACTGTCTACTATTTATTTAAAAACTCAATAATTACAATCACTATGCTTGATAACATTTTCCGATAAAAAAATCATGATGTGATTAAAAAACATTCAAATTGTATTCGATCAGATGAATTGTTAAAAATACGCATTTTCTTAAGTTGGTCGCGGGGACAGCGCTGTCGGCAGTGCTCCCCCGGGCGACATGCGCTAGTTTTCCCGGCATATCTTATTGCCCTTTTGTTGATTCCCCGGATCGTTAGTTTCTTCGCCAGGGGTCACCGGGCTTAGGACTACGTCCCAGTTACAAGGTTTCGTCTACATAAAACAGATTTGTTTGCTAGTACAACTTTTTGGGACAATATACTATTAACAACGGACTATACCAACTTAACTTTTGTAATACTTGCATCGTAACCTGTTACGAAAAATCAAACCAGCATCAAAAACAAATTATAGATCTCTAGAACTACGCCTTTCTTTTTATTACTCTATTCAATTGTTTAAAAACCTACTCTTCGATCTAAGCTACAAATATCGCAGCTAAGTTATATATAAAGGATTAAAACATTCAAATCAAACAGTGTTCAGACGGGGTCGTCCCTTGTGCAAACGACCCTTGTCTTATTTATTCATCCGAGGAAAAAACTTGTTTTGTTTACTCCCCTCCCCGACTTGGGGGAAACTGAAAACTGCGGATACAAGTTCCTGGATTTACTGTAACCTCGTGAAGATGTTTTGTTTGTTTTGTAACAGTAAATCTCAAAAGACAATGTATGTTGATGGGTACTTGTGAATAAACCTTTATGATTGCTTAAAATTGTTGTACAGTTTTAATTTTTTTATTTATGGTTATTATTATTTTTATTGTCTATTACAATTTTTTTTAATATTGCCGAGATTGTATAGATAGGTCTACGTAAAAGAAACAAAATTAATATCAAGATTGTTTTTTAATATGCTAGTCTAGATGAGGCCAAACATGGTGTTTTAATACCATACATTCATCGCATAAATTATCATTAAACATAAGTCTTTGCATCTTATCACTTAAACATTGAAAATACAAATGTAGTCGAATAAAAATACTCAAACTAGAAAATTGGCAAACAAAAGTACAAAATTTGAAAGGGTTTTCTAGTCGCATTACCGTGTTCGGGCAGCCTAAGATCCAGGGTGCCTGGTTGGAATGTAATGACACGACGCCCCCGTCTCAGCCGGCGCCGACTCAACGTCGAACTTCTGCCTAACAGCGGCACTCAAACTGTTCGTTATTTCTACGCTAAAATTTATCAGGATTAGTGCACCGCACGAGAACTTTAATAAGCTTATCAAGATTTTAATTAAATTTTGTTGCGCTGCTAACGAGGATGGAATGTATTAATTTTGAACTCTCGTATCTTGAAGTTGTTGTTATTAAAATTGTAATTCATAGGTGTTATGTTTATATCCATTCAACATTAAGAAGACTGAGGTATTTGGATTCATAAAGGATTCGTTAGAGAAATTGTTACATTTATGACATTGGATTTATATCATTTTATAAAACACATGTCTGTATATTTGTGTAAGAAATATTAACAGTATTGGACCTACTATTACGATATTTTGTACGTCTTTGAGGCATTATAATACAAAAAGTAACACCAATGACGAAGTCCTAAGTATGGATAGGTTAAATGAAACTTTCTGTCTAAAACAAACTAGTATAACAAATAAAATATTTCCGATATTTGAGTACCGCTGGTTTGTGTTCCGCCACCCCGGAGCTACCCTTTTTAAGGGGATTTCTTTATGTTGTGAGAGCTCATTCGTAGCGTCCATCAGGACGATTCGGAGAGTCGTTACGGTCGCGGGAAATGTAGCGAAATCATCGCTTCACTGCCGCACTGCCGGCGTACCGTGTACCGGCATATTGTACCTACGTACCCATCGTTTGAATTACGTTTGATTCAATTTAGGCATTGAGTTTGGGAATCGCTGGCCGATCTGATTCAGATGTTTTCTTTCATCTTCCTTATTTGACGGAATGTGCTCATATTATAGAAGAGCTTACTCTTTATTTTTACCCAGTTTCGTTTGTCATTTGTCTTTTATTTGATCCGGACCTCGCGTAGTTTAGCCGAATTTATAGAATAAAAGAATAGTCAATCCAATTAAACGTGAAAACGAATTGTCTTTTTTGTGAATTTTTTAAACAATAAAGTTTAAAGTTTTAAATACAATGAGACTGATTTTTATGTATGAAATAAATAAATAAATAATATAAAAATAAATAAATTGATAAGCTTTTGGTAGATTCATTGTAACGTACTTTTTAATAAAATTCTATATAGGTATAATGTATAAGTCTAGAGATCTTGTCGCAGAGTCGTTGTAACAGTTTGCGGACGTTTTGCGGCAAGGAATTTAGTTTTAATAAAGGCCTTCGCAGCCGTCGCTCCGTCGATATTGCACGACGAACACCCACTAATGTTCCCTTTTCATATTACACTCAAGTATTATTACGTACACAGGGTTGACTGTACAAAGAACTGATATTTTAAAATAGAATATAAAAAAAATTGGAAACAACATTTTATCTTGCCGTCGGATTATCGCCGCGATATTTTTATTGAAGCCGAAAAAGTGCGTACGAATTTCAAGTAAATAAATTACTTAATACTTTAAAAGCCAGTCTTCAGTTTCATTTTTTTAAATTTAAATGTGATGAAAAAACTTCATATTGCATAATGAACAATATTCAACTAGATGATTGAAACTTTAAGTAAATTATAAACAAGATTATATTTACTTAACTGCAAGTTTACGGTTCAGGAGTTGTCTAGTTGCACTTTACGAGCGAACGTATACATTGTTAATTGGTACCGCATGTAGCCAAACATTGAGTCAAGTCAACCCTCGTATAAATGAGGCGTGCGGACAAAATAATACAGTGGTGCTGCGACCCGAATGACCACCGGCCCTGTCAGAGACGGGCAATTAAGATCGCCGACTCCCTACACAGTTAATCCGAAAATACGTGAGATGGGTGATCATTGACTGCAAATAGTATTTACTAAGCGCCTTATTATAGAACGTGCGATACCCGTACATTCGCATGATGATTTCAAATATATTATATCAATTAATAAACATATACAAGACGACCGTAATACTTATTTACAGTAATATATTATGTTTTTAATTTGAAAGATGAATTTTCTTCGTAATATAATTATTTTTATGTCGTTATAATACAACAGAGACAATCTTTTGCGCTGTTTAAAAATTGCCCCAATTTGTAAAGACATATGAAACAAATTCGTAGCGATAGAAACGTACATGTTTAAAAAGTTAACAAGTAGAAATTCACTGAATATCGTGAGTACCTAATAAGGGGCATAGAACGAAGTCTCCGGTCCGGCACGTCGGCTTTATGGACCGTTAGAGCTACTGAAATCAATAAAAGTGTCGGAATGTACCGCACATGCGCACTGCACTCCACCGCTCTTACTGACACAGCTACATTCATTTTATAGCCACTTGTATTTGTGTCTATGGCCACTTTGTACTCCAACGTTGACGGACTGAAAAAATTAATTGGCACGAGTCGTGAATACTGAGGAGATGCTTGGGGTTAAATATATTAAATCGTTTTAATACCACGATGATAGTTAATTAATGAATGCAAATTAAAATGAAAATTATGAAAAAAAACGATGACAAAGTACTGACACTCTGGCTTTAGTTCGACCATAGATAATAAATCGATTAAACAGCATGAGCCTTATGAATAATAAGTTAGTTTGAATGCACATGCATTACAATTCTATTCGTATTTCGGTTAATTGACACGAAACTTTGAAGAACCTGTTTTATTAGTTATATGACCATTATTCATATATTGAATTTATTACATCAAATAATTCACAGCCCACGTATAGTAAACACATACATCACGTATTTACACTTAAAAGCTATTTTGGCTGGACGTCAAATTGTATTGAGAAACGATTTTAAGTAATCTTTTATTTATAACAAAAAGAAAGGTCGGTGAATAAGTAGAGGGACTCCACGCTGTGACTAATAGACGCTGCCCTTGTCCGATATTTATAATTCAGCATTAGATATAATTTATTATAAAATGAAGACATATTCAAAGCCGCCCACAGAAACCGGTCAATTGGGTGTTTCGAATATGGCGTCACTGTTCGAAGTTACTGATTAAGAAATTTATTTAAACCATTAATTTATCCGATACGTATCTTCGAAAATGTTAATTAACTTTGAATACTTTTATCGTCGTTTCGAAATAGTTTTTGGGTTTTATCAATAAATCTTTTAGAACTCATTTTCATTATTACGTTATAAAAAAACCAGTACCTGAAATTGTCGTAAATAAAGTTAGCAATAAATCATAATCTCGTTTAAATGATTTACACTACGTGTAAAGATTAAGAGTCGAGTTTTACGCGAGTTTTATAGCAATTACGGCCATCAAACACATTTTTATTGAATCAAAACACTGTTAACTATCTTCGTGCCATCAGCACCGCACCGACAAAGCTGATACCGCCTTTAACGATAGGACAATTAATTAAAAAGGTATAAACGCCACTTTTATACACGAAGAGCCTATAAAGACTAACTTTTATATGTCGTAAACGCGATTGTCTAAGGACCCTGACGACTTCGATACTGCTGCGTTTGAGAGGGAAAATGGGACGATGTTCCAACAAAGGTACTTATGGGAATATAAAAACACGAAACTGCGGTAGAAAATAACTGATTATAGGGTCGTGATTCTTGTTACATTTTGTGACCTTTGTTGTAACAACTAAACAATATTAAAAATTCAACAGTTAAACGATTTGACACAAAATTATATGCATTTCTTTAACAGTAACGTGCAATAAAACTTTTGTTACTGTGGATAAATAAATCTAACATCTATGCCTTACTTATAAAAGATATTATTTCAAGAACGACATTATTTTATTCGAATGCTTGGGTATTAAATAATGTCGCATGTCAAAGATATGATTGTAAATCATTTAGATACAGAGAAAGAGCGCAAACATAGCATAAAAGCAGTTCAGATCAATGTTAGATATCTTCGATGGGTGAATAAAAAAGATTTATTTGGCTCCCCGAGAGGAAACTTTGAATGAAAATGGTGAGATTTTTAAATAAACCATTAGAGAAAAAGTTCCGGGCCGTTTGAGGCGGGTTATTGTACTGCCATCGAGCGCTTTTGTTCACTGCAACGTAGACTTTTTGCATAGATGTCAATATAACAGAAGCGACAGCCAATCCATATTAAGGTATAATACTACTTTACAATGAATTAACTCTTATAAAAAAAACAAGCGACTTCTATATAACTTGGTTCTAACTTAGATTAGATAATGTTATAAAGCAACAGGGAGTTTTGATAATTTTATTCATGAACTTTAATTTAGTAACAATGTTACTTGTAATTATTTTTATGTATTAAAATACACAAATATATGTTGTTTACTTTCATTTTATCGTAAACATTAAACGTCAAAATTAACCGTGTCACTTCTAGTAACGCTGGGATAGTTTTAATCTTCGTATCTCATGCGCTAGTAGATGGACATTCGCCTCCCAGTTACAATCTCCGAAATGGAGTGTTTGTAACTATTAATTTTTATATTCCACTGCGTCCTTTGATCGCTTTTATGGGATAAGGATGATTTCTTAGCGATGAATTGAACTTTTTTATAAAGACATTGTGATTTTATCACAGTAATAAGACGAAATTATTACTCCGACATAGTTATTTATGTAGTGATTCGGCTCATATAACAGAATAGCCAAGTAATGGTCCATGAACGTAATTTAATACTAATTTGTTGTCGTTCAAGTTGCTATTGCTCAATTGTCCAAAGCTATCTACGACAGCTTTAAAGCTATTAAGCACAGAATATAGGTTACGAGATAAAGGACTACTTAAGTAAATCTAACATTGTATAATTCCGCACCAACAAAATGATCATTTTTTGCAATAATTAAACATTCGTGAGATATTTTTATAAAAGTAGTATAAAACGCGAATTGGGCACGAAACTAGTCAGTGCCCGACACCGAACAAATGCGACAAAAATGGAAAATTACTTATTTTTTTTTACCACTTTGATTATATTTTACGATTGTTTTCGAACAGTAATTGTGAGTAGTAATAGATAAATCACGTTTTTGTCAGTCATTCACTTTAATAGTACTTTTTACTTACAGAATGTTTCTATAAATAAAATGAGTCCAAATAAACCCTACACGATACTGAAATCGTTCTTTTTCGAATCAAGTCGATTTATTTCGACTTAGGGGGATGTCGTACGTATTTATTTGTGGAAGCCGGGGCAGTACGTCAGGGAGTTCCGGGGATGTCGCAGAGGTGGGGAACCGGGATGGTAAGGCAAACAGGAAACGGATCTGTAGAGCTTTCCCGCTGAAGCGGCAAAAGGGAGATGTGCTGCAATGGGGTGACTCCAACGTATTAGTTTTAAAAGAGTTACTATTTGAATTCAAAAGAATATCCAAGAAGGATATGCGCAAGAAGGTTCTGAGTTAAGATATGACCGCTGATAGAGATGTATGAAAGTGTCTGCTGATCCTCCGTGGGGAAGGACGAACAGACTGATGAGTGTTTAGGAATGAATCAGCGTGTAAAATGGAATCGTGATTTCATTATTTGCTTTTAAAGTGACCGCAGACCTCTTCAGGTAATAATGACTCATTTAACATTTTATAAATCACTGTCAACACTATATTACTCATTTATGTTTTATCCGCTGATGACATAGGATGATGTTCGTTTAAATTAAGTCCTGAGTTGTCAAATAATGTTGACAAATTACATAAAATCAAAATGATAATTTCAAGTTGTATTCTTTATGATATAAAGTGTTGAACACTGGGTCATATATTGAATTATTAAAATCAATAGTAGCAACATTTAAACCTTCTCAAGAATAATATCTTACGTTTGAAACTGTGTATAAATCATTAAAATTAATTCAGTAGCTTTATTACGAATATAAATTGAAATAGATAGATACTATTTTACATTACAGAGTGTCGAGAAGCTTATAATGTATTCTATAACAAGTTTAACTCATTATAGTTACTTCTATTTTGTAGTAGTAGAAGTTAACTTCATGAATGGCCCATAATGGTGACCATTTTCAAAATAAGTGTCAGTATCACATTCAAAATTCCCACAAAACCATTCCAGCCCATTAAATGACGTAATAAACTTAACATTTACAGATCCAAAGCACCGATGTATCAGAGATGTCGGACCGTGGTCTCCTAATAAAAAATTAAACATCAATAATGATAAAAAGAACACGTTACTTCGTATGTATAAATAAAAGCACCTAATTTCCATGCGACCGTGTCTATTCTTCTATAGTATTTCGTCTCATAGCTCTAGGCGGTGTACACATACTACTATCTCTCTCTTGTTATGTTTATATGCATTAATACCGCTTTATAGCGGCGAGATAAGCGTAAATCTTGCGGTAGGCGGACCGCGGCGTGTCTACATCCAACTTTATTGTAGTTCCATTCACTTTATTTACGATAATCTAAAATGTATAAAACATTTGAAAAACTTTTTATTTAAGGTATGATTGTTTCTTGAATGTTTTAAACTTGTTATGTTTGCATAAATGTTTCATTAATCGTCAATCATTAATGATTCATTACTGGTTGTCTATGGTACATGATCAAATATTTGTTATAAGTTTCTTTTTAGTTCACGGTGTGTTGTAACACATTCTTGAAATCTGGATCTCGAACTCGATAAACAATACGACTTAGAGTCCTTCAAGAAGCGAACGTACCTCTTTCTCAAAGGCCGGCAACGCATCTGTGATACTTCTAATATTGCAGATGTCCATGGGCGTCGACAATCACCCGTGCGCTCCAGCCGTTCGCTTTTCCCCTTCTCTTGTATAAAAAAAAACAACAATCGATTTTCCCATATTTCATCTTGATGAAATTTTGGATCTCTTTTA
>JAODUI010000032.1:5071162-5115692 GCA_027563995.1 Papilio gigon | reverse complement strand
CACGTGCAACTCGGTGTCAGTACCGACTAGTTTCGAGCCCATCGGGGGCTCATCTTCAGGGTGAGTGGGAACGGTACCATCGCGCGTTCGCGGCCCATCGCTCACTGACTCACTCAGTCACTCGCTTATAAGTAGTTTAGTGTAATGGCTCACGAAAGCTTTAATAGTTTATTCTCGACAGTTAGCAAAAATAAATCTAATTTCATCTAAGTTTTGCGTAAATTTCTATTATTACATTTGATTACAATTATTTGTGAATATACACAAAGAAAACGCTTATTGTCAACGTAAGGGATAATGCCGATAGAATTATTATTATTACAGTTGTAGCAACGAAAACAAAAGAAATGATTGCTTACAGATGTAATATTTAAAAAGTTGCTTACATTTTTGCTTTCTATCCAATGCCCTGGAGATCATTATTTATCAACTTTTATATTTATATCTTTGTTTTTGTACCGACAATGTAAGGGGGCTCTTATCTCGACATTGTTATATGTTTATTGGTATTATATTCTATGCTGCAAGAATTGTTGGGTCATCACGTTTTTGTGATACTTTGATATTTTTTTAATTATATCTATAATATGAGATCATTTAGGACCGCTTTTGACAATGACTATTTTTCCAGACAGTATCCGTCGTGTTGTAAAATTATGAAAAGATTGCATGTGATAATGAATAGTCTTCAAGACGCAAATATTTCAAATTACAAGATAACCTAAATAATCGGTAGGCCTAATGGTTGAGGGTACGGACTTCCGACCAATTAATCTAAGTTTTGAATCCTGTAATTCGACTTTTTTAGTAAACTATATTCTAGCACAGGCCCATGATACTAGAAATATTAGTAACAAAAAATCTACTAACATTTTACATTACAAAGAAAAAATTAACGAGTAGGTTCCCACTAAGTGATATCTTCTCTTAGCACGTATAAGGGTCGTGTTATTAAAGAGATTGTAATGGTTCAATATATGTAACTAAAATTTCAGATATCTTTGTCAAGAAGATCGAAGAAGACTTTATATAGTTACGGAGTATTCTAAAAAAAACCTGTAACATTTTTTGTATCATCTCAAACACAGGTATCGATAAGCCGGGACAGATGGCTTCGGTAGTACTTTATGTTCGACCATCTTATTTCAATAATAATGTCTCCCTACAGATACGTTGCTTTTATATATACTCTGCCTCATCCTTACCATTGAAACAATACTCACTTCGACATATTTAAATATAGAATAATTCAGAATAGAATTTGTAATCGCAATTGATTATAACTTGGAATATATTCCGCGCGAAAATCAAATAAATAATAAAGTGATTGTAAAAATACAAGCAACCCACTTCTAATAATAGGGTAGGTTTCGAAACCCTCTGTGGGTACAGTGAGCTGATGAAGACGATGATGATGATAAAAAATAAACAAATTTAAATACACTAAAAGTATTACGTTTTATAACAGATTTTTTTTGTCGAGTTTCATTTTTGTTTTGGAAAGTAAACGAGTACCCATAGGTAAGCGGATCCTAGAAGGCTCTAGAAGTCGTAAAAATAAAATATTCTTCAACAAGCCTATGAAAGTCATATATAAAGCCTACTTGGAATAATATTTGCTTCGACGCCCGAAACGCATTTCTATGCATAATACGGGCAAATGTTAAATTTATGGTAGAAATGTAACTGGATATTCATGAACATATTTGAATACGGACAAAAGAATATGGCAATGAAATGTATTTATAACATTTCACTATATTTTTTTTTAGTTAGAACGGGTATAAATTAATAACTTTAAATCATTAACTAATCCGTATTTCATCGAAAGGAGTGCTACGGGTAAACTTTGCTAAATTATTACGACATGTAACGCCATCTGTGACAAATATTAAACATTATATCGATTGCAGTACTTGAGTTATCCAAAATATACATTTTCTTGTACAAAACATGTATTTTGATATGAGTAACAAAATATAAAATAAGCCCTACAGCTTACGGAGCGTTACTAAAACAGTCCGCCATTCCATCGGAATATTCTGGTACTGTCCGCTGGCGAAGCGTGAAATAGCCGTCGCTCGGTTAAACACGAATATCCTTTATATATGAGACAATGTATACACATATATCGAGTACGCTTTTAAAGCGAAGTTATTGCTTCATAGCGGATGGTCACGAGGGAAATCTAGCCATGTTTGCATTGCCGCATGGCCGCTGACCCTTCGCGCGACCGTGTTAACACAGCACCACGCCATTTGCATCTCATTGTAATCCGTCGCCCTTTAGAATTGTTATTGCGGAGAAGAGTAGAGGATGAGCAACGCTTGTAACTGTCTTATAATTTAAATAGAATTCGAATTCATTATAACTGTGATAAATGAGAAAAGCAAGTATCTATTCCACGGCAGAATGTATAATGTAACGTGTTATTTATATAAACACATCATATAATGTTTAAAATACTAAGAGGTCCGTAAATTAGAAGAAAATCTCGTCAACATTTTATAATGTTAATATAATAATGTATGTATAGTAGTGTAAAGGGCAGTATTCATCGATGGTTAAAAATTATATTTTACATTAGTAATAGACAATAAAATAAATGTATGAGGACAGTTTGTACAGTAAATATTACAATGGAGCAGTAATAAAATGATCGAATCTATTGCGACCGCGTGGTCAAATCATAATTATTCCGAGTTCGCCATCCGAAGCGCGAGGGCCGAAATGCGCAGCTTCCGTTTTCCACGACATTGGGCACAATTTGAAATATTTTAGTGCTGTTGTAACGACTTGATGGCGCTGCCGAGGGCCACTTATATATCTCTTTTATCTTTGTTGCCCTCGCCCCTTGCCTCTTGCCCTGCGTCGGATAAACTTTGCAGAGAGGGTTTTTTTTCTACCTAAAAAAATTGTAGTGGAAAAAGAAAACGGCAACATTTTTATTTGTTGTTCTGTGTCCAACATATGTTGTATACGTATAATTTGAGGAAGGGTTATTAGGTGCATTTCTAGTTTTGTTAGTGCAATTTTTGAAAAAATTCCTAAGATTATGTTCAGATGAAATAAAAAAATTATTACATAGTTATTCTTGTAATTAATCATGCGTATTTTTAATTCTAAGTTTGTTTCGCGCGATTTTTTTCTTTTAATAATTAGTAATTACAACATAATTTCAGTAAACACTCAACGAAGCCCATTAAAATGTTACCCGGAGACTTACGACTTGGTATTTCTCTTTGAAGTCGCTCGGCCGGATATAAACAAGTCCAGGCGACACTTAAGAAACTTATAAACATATTCAGTCGCTTGTAAATCAGGCGGTAGAGATAGTTAAATCACATTTCTATCTCAGAAGCGATCTACGCTGTAAATTTCAAACTAAAATGTCTTACTAACAGAAGACAACTTAGTAGTCGTACGATGTCGAATTATTTCTGCATTTGGTTTTGCAATTAACTATCGAATACTATTATTTTTTATCTAGGAACAGTTGAAAATTATTAAATTTCTATTAGAATTCTATAGAAATGAGAAATTATAACAAACCTATCTAAATAACGTTATGTAACATTGTAATGGCAGACTTATAATAATAAGAATAATTTATGTCAGAACATAAAAATCGGTACAATTGTAAGTACAGGCTGAAACATAGTGTTAGTACTTATAATTATAATTAAACATTAATTATTACATTATTTTATTAAAATTGCTTACAACAAATTATGTCCCAGCAGCGATGCTAGCTCCAGAAAGCCCATATATAGTTATATTTATCAGATTTTCAACAACATTTTTTCTTAATATCTCCGCAAACTGATAGCATTTATATCAATTAATGTTTACTTTAATTTATGCCAGTGAATTTGAAAAATATTTAAATATTTGAATCAATAATATGTCCAATTATGTTTTTATATTAAAGAACGACCGCGAAATAATTTAAATCTATTTTTAATTATCGATAAAAACAAAAATGTTTTTTTTTAATAAGGTGTGTTTGCATACAGATATGCTTTGTTTGAAATCAAGAATATGGTTTTTAAATAATACCAATGAATTGAAAAGTCAATGACCTGATATAGAAAATTTGATAATAACAAAAATGTATGTATGAATACTGAGAAATGTGTTATATAAAGTGGTTCAGAATAACATAGACGCAATAGGCACGTTTTTTTTATTCATTCACACGGATTGATCTAAACTCATAACTCCTTACTTTTTATTCCATTATTAACATTTTCAAGGCATTTTAATTGCGTACAAGTTTCAACCGGACATATGTGCTTTATTGCTAATGTATTCATTACATACATCTTACCCGTTGCATTAAAATATCTTATATAAATAACCGAACAAAGGCGAGCGCGGGGCGGCCGTGCGTAACTTACGACGATCAGAACAATAATTCAGCCAAAAAAGGAAATATGGCGTGCTTTTTTACATTCGGTAACGTCTTGATTAAGTAGGGACCACCTGCCCGGGCCTGTTCCTTCGGGACTCCATAAATAAGGCTCGGAAAAAAATATTAATGGGGACATAAAGAATACTTACCTCGAAACTCGAGTACGGGTCTATGGCCGTGGAGTTGTTGTTAATCGGAAGGGTTGGCGGCGGCCGTCTTTTGTTTTATCAAGAGCTAATAATCAAACGCAACGACTTCTAGATCTACCGAGCGGCTTTGGTCTGTTAATCGCTCATAAAAACGACTACAAATGTAAGAATCATAAATTGTGCAATTGAATTTAATTACGCAATTAGTTCTAAAAATCTTCTTTCCTCTTCGCGCTTTTTATTCCTTTTATAATTGGATATAATCCAAATGATTTAGTATCGTTGTATTACTCAAACAGATAAAAATATTTTCCCGCTTACAGTACTCGACATTCCAAACCACTTTGTCGGTGGGAACAAAGGAAAATAGCGCACTATTAATGGCTGTGCAAAAAGGTACGCAGCAAAAAAGATCACTTTTTTTTTTGCAAATATTGTGGTCGAATATAAACGACTTTTGAAGCTATTTCGCACAATAGCACACAGGTAAATAGGGTTGGGAATCAAAGATGGTTTCCCCGGCATAAATCTACCTAGAGACATTTCTCTGTTAGGCTAATCGACAATTTATTGTTGCGAGGCTCGGTGCAGTACAAATTAACAATAGCGTGTATGAAATTAAATTAAGTTACGTACATTAAATCACCGAGGTCATTGTACATACGGCTCGTATGAGAGCTTTTATGGATAATGAAGCGGTTTCCCCTGCCACATAATAGTTTGAATGTCGCTGTAAATTGATTTTTATATTTTGTTTGACATAAATGATTGACATGAGAGCTCGGTGCCGAGCGGACGACCGCGCGACGGCCGCGCGACGCTTTTATGATCTGAACGACACTTTAACCGATAAATTTATCCGTCGAGGAATATTTGGGCAATTTTATGACTCATTTGGTGATACTAAACGCCGGTGTTGATCTTTCGAATGTATTTTAGTACGTATCGAGTTGCACCTTTGAATTTCGAATAAAATGCTTCCGAGTTTGGGGAATGTTACTTTAAAGATATCAGCTTTTTTGTTTTGTTTTTATGTGTACGGTGATATAATAGTTCAGTTTACCTTGTATTAGATAAGAGAGTGCATTTAGACAAATTGTTTAATGCGAGAAGCAAGCGCGTATTTGCAGACCAGCGATATATTATTTCTCTACATTAATTTAATGGTTTTATAACAATTTTAATGAAAAGAATTAATATAATGAGGGATAATCATAGGTCGAATCTTAAAGGATTCATACATATGTGGATGAGGATGTAATTCATATTATCTAGTTAGTCTAATTTCGAGTAATCCTGTATTATAAAAAAAAAATAGAATTTGTAACTTATAAATTTTTTTTTAAGTCGTGAAACTTTGTCGTGTTTCAGGCGCTGCGGCAGTGTGTTAGGGTGTTGCCTTGGCGGAGGCTTCGCGGGAACAACATCAGTCTCCGGCGGGGCGCCGCCCAGCGCGCGCGGCCGCCCGCCATTGGCGCAGAACCTCCCGCCCACAACCACCTACAATCATATTTATAATGCACACGATGAAATAATTTACATTCAAGCTGAATTTGCGACCAGTGAGGGTAATTGAAAATTTGTTGTATTGACCCTTAACGGCCTATAGATGGGAATTGGAGAGTTCGGACGAATAATTTAATTAATGCAACGATATCTACCTGACTTACCGCTTCTAGATTAATTTTAATGTGCCTAAACTGTTAATTTGTGTCATTATTATTAAAAATAGAATTGTTCTTGAATACTTCGAAATTTTTGACACCGTGTCTCGATTATTACAATGTTTATTTACTTAGCAACACTTACTGAACATTTTGAATGTATAGTTGACTTTAAACAGCGATTTTATAAACTATCATTACACGTTGTCATACGTCGAACTTGATGTGAAGTGATAGGAATAATCTTTAATCAGCAGCGATACTCACAGTATAGCATTAACTAAGATCTTTTTTTTTATAAGAGAAGGGGCAATCGAGCGGCGAGATCACAAAGGTAGTCGTCGATATAAGCAATACTAGAGGAGCAGTTCCGTTGCCACCTTTGACAGATGTTACTAATAAGATTTTCATATTCTTATTAAACTTCAAACTGGAAAATGTCTTTATTTTTATTGTGTTCGCTTATTACTTTATTATTGAACAATTCTTTCATTATTAAAGCGAATAGGCCTATATTTATAGTCTATCTCTAAGGAAGGTGTACATTTGAAAGTGTCATAGCGAAACAAGTGACATCCGGAAATTGTAATTAAATAAATTCAATATAATCTGGTAAAATTAGTTTTATTTAATGCACAATCTCTAGATAAGTGGAGGTATTTAGAATCATTAAGGGTGGCTGAATTATAGAAGCGACAACTTGGAGTCGCGACCGCGCCGAGATAAATACAATTCTAATAAACAACGCACACTTTAATTGGACTGACGATATGGATTTTAATTGGTCGTAAGTCTCTGCTCACCCGTAATGGCTTTAGTATCCGTTCAGCGCGCAGCGACCGAAGGGATTGAGATTTTACATACGTGTGTTACATTGATTTATGAATATTACGTGAACTCCTTTACTCTCTAATGGAGCGATGTTTGTACGAGATAACTATACTTTTTAATTGCTATTAAGCCATTATATATGTCTGAGATATGTAGAATCAATGTTTATATTCTCTTTATAAGAAGATTTAATTAATGTTTAAGCCCGCATAATTATTACATTAAATTTAACAAGTATTAAGAATATATCTAAATTACAATTTGGTAAGCAAAGTATTAGTCACCTAATTGAGATGCACGGAAGACTCCGCCGGTAGACACCAAGTTAGGGGTGACTAAGCCATAATCAGCAACACTTGTACAGAGATTGGCTGACTTCGCTTATATCTTTAAACACTTCGCCTATATGTGGAAGTTGCATCATGATGTTAAACATTAAGTAAAAGAAGGCAAAAATGTATGAATTTGAACAATCTGTTATATTTTTCCTTAAATTTAATCAATTGCTAGATTCTTGTCTTCGGAAGTTATAATCTTATTTACAAAATTGTGGGATGAACTGAAGATCGAGAGTAAATGTAAAGATTCCTTATTGTAACCAAATGAATATATCTCCTCAGTACTTATTCTATTTCTTATTAGACGTTTTAAGTAATAAAATATCTAGTAAATATACACATATGAAAAGTCTATTTACATATACAAGATAACATCTTAATGCTGCAGTCTGAAAATTTCGCGATATAATGAACTGATAGAGCAATAGACACCTACGCTGTTATCTCGACGCAAAATCCGAAAACAAACAAGAGGAAATATTCACGCTCTCGCTATAAAGGGGTAGCTACGAGTGATTTAATCAACCGATAAAAATTGTCGAGCCGCCACGCTAGATGGCGGCTTCGATAACAGCCTACTGCTAGACGACTTAAGTATTCACTTATTTATGCACTTTACAACTATAATTTAATTGAAATATTCCGAGAAAGGAAAACAAAATGACTTGCTATATTGCTTAGAATTCCATTTTACTAATATTATAAATGCGTAAGATTAGATGTACGGATGTTTGTTATTACGTAACTCCAGAACGGCTCATCGGATTTGGATGATTATTGAAAGACAGATAGCTTGTACCCTGAAATAAAAGAAAGATTAATTTCTCAGTTTGTTTACTTTCCCAGGACGAAGTCGCGGACGGCAGTGTAGTAACATTACAAGCCTTTCATTGATTCATCTTACAGGGTTTTTATGTATAAAAACAATTGAATAAATACAAACATGATAAAATGGCTACATATACTAGACCCTACGGGGTCACGCATGCAGTTAATTTACGTGTGAATCATAAAAATCATAATTAATAACTAATTTAATACTTCTATATTTTAGCGAGCTTTCAATTCGAGTAAAATTAATATTTTACAGTCATGAAAACATTTTTGTTAGGACAAGCATAATAAAACACGAACTCACCACTCTTGCCTTCATTCCTCACATTTCTGAAACAAAAGCAGGTTGGTTAATTGCTGTCATAACATAGATTTTTACAACATACCGAAGGTAACATCAGTTCGGCTTTCTTCAAAGGTATTGCCTCAATTGCATCGGTAATAAAATGAACCCTTAAGTAATTGCCAAATACCGTTTATTTACCGTTCCTTTTTTAAATATGGGTTTGTTTAGTTTTGTTAAAATAGTGTTAGTGAGTGACTAGTCTTTACGAAGAGTTCAAGAAATTAATGTAATATTTTATTGAATTAAAATTGTTGTGTTTATTGTACAAAGTAGAAAATCCTAGTGTCATTGGTTTGAAGAAAGTAGATTTTGTGAATCACTGTTCGGATATGTTTATACCACAAACAACAAAAATATAACTGGGAATTTCCTTGAAAGTAAGTGATTTTTTGCACCATGTTTGGTTTTTTTTAATCTATTCTTCGAGTGCCATTTCTATCTATGCTTATCGTCAATTTATTTCTTCTTGTCTTGTTCTTATTCCAAAACAATTTAATAATAAATGTATTTTATTATCTGTGAAGTTTAGTTAGAACTTAAGTTTCACTGATCTTATAGTTAACTGAGCAGGTCATTTATAGTATACCTATATTATTTAAGAACTTAAGCAACAAGTGAGTCGAATTTAAACAAAAAGTATAACACTAAGTAGACCTATAACACTACAACACTAAATAGATCTTCACAATTTAATAAAATAGTTTGACAATTAAACGCAGGCAACCCATCTGCAGATGCGATTTTTAAGGACAGCGGTTACCTTGCTATTATGGCGAATTCTGTAATTTTTGCATTTCTATCGTTTGGTATCAAAAATTACAAATTAGCACCATCTATTGGAATTTTGCAACACTACAATAGTTATTTGTTGCACCTTTGTTTGCATAAAAGCATTTACTGCCATCTATGGGTGACCGCGTACACCATTACGCTTATTGGAACTTGCAAGCCACCTTGCATTCGAACTAGTTTTCATGTTAACGCACTAGATGTTGTTGGTATTTATTTGTCAAAAATTAAAAAGACTTTTATCTCATTATTAAAAAAAATGTTACTGAGCGAAAAACAATTTTAATATTTATATTTCTCAAGTTTATTAGTAATCATATTAACTTTTTAGTACATATAAAATAATGCAAAAACATTACGTCAAACGCATTTTACTGTTTATATATGAAAAATTGCAATAGAGTCCAAAATCAAGTACACTTTGGCTATTTTTCTGTCACACTAAATTATCTTTCTACCCGGCGCATAGGCGTCGCGTGTCTTATGTTTTAAATATTTTTCTTACGACATAAAACGTTTCAAATAAATGTAGACAATCAAAAACAATAAAAATGCTAAATAAACCGCAGGACTATGTATAAATTTCGAATTTAATTCAAAATTAATTTTATCTGCAACCATATAACCAAGTTTATCTGGGCGTCATTTTATGAAAAAGAGGTCCCAATAGATGTCCAAATTGATGCTTTGTTTACATTGCGGCAATAAAATAGTTACGACGTGTTGAATAATCGTCTCCAGTTTGAGTGACCATAAATTTGTGTATTTTTAAAGTCACGCAGTTTGGAGTCAATAAAAATTTAACGATTGTGAGGGTGCTCGAATAAAATTGTTACTCGGTTAACGGGCCCGCTTTGTTCGCTTCGGTTGTACAGCGTTGAGCTTTTACGATTCCTTCCTACAAGATTTCTTTAATTTGATTGTTATTTAATTGCTTCCGAAGCAGTAAATGTTAATCAAATATTAATTTTTACACGATCAATTTAAAATGTTTTGATATTCATTTAGTTTTTTTTTTACTTTTTCTATCTCTCCTGGCGGTTGGCAGAAATACTTATTGTGGTTAGTGTTGAAGTTAACTCCTTAATTGTCACACAATTTTTTTATTGTATTAAATTATCAAAGGAATTGTACCTATATGTTAGGGATTTAAGTTTTAGTATTGCACAGTTCCAAAGCTTGCAACGATGTTTAGCGTTATTTGCCTGTGGGTTATTACTTCCTCCGACAAAAGTCAATGTTCACTTGTTAAACGTAATGTTTAACAACCTATAGACTTTGGAACATTCCACGATTGTTATGTAGAGACAAAACGCAACCATTCAAGTACACTCACGCAATTCGGTGCAGGTCATAAATAGGCGAATGTCGAGATATTCCTAACGTTCCTAAAAGTAATCTATCTCGAGGCCTCGCCGCAATATCGGTTTCTGAACGATTAACAGAGGGCGTGCGTGCCCTTCGTTTTTACGACATACTTTTACGATGTCGTAAAAGTCGGCTATATAGATGCTATGATCTTTTTCCGCCAGCAAGTTCGCAAGCCGCCGATAGATGGCGCTTAACACAAACTCGAATCACTGTCACAGGCTAAATGTTTAAGTTTTATTGTGTGTTTCGCTAATGTGGTGTAAAATTAATAGGCAATAATGCTTTTATGGGTGCTTGTGACGGTTTATAGGGGCATAAAGCTGTGCCAGGTGAATCTAGAGCGCGTATTTGTTTAAACTTGACCGCAGGCGTTCTACCGTGCTTTACTACAATTTTATTTTTCATTAAATGATTTTAAAAGCAAAGATGTCGGTTAAAAATTGACTACTTATTACAAAGCAGCGTGTTAAAGAAATTTAGTTCTTACTAAAATATGTTGAAAACGAGTCAACGAATCTTGGACAATGTAAGTCATGCAGTTACACTAGAACACACAAAAATTCTAGGAAAATCATAGAAGCTTATGTTAATATAGATTTGACATCAATCATCTTGGCCTAATAAACCAAAGTCATAGGAATAAAATCAAAGTTAACTGAAATTAAATTTCTTTAATATTATGGTTTTTATTTATAATTCTTCGAATGCCCCAAGCCCATGTCTAGCGCAATGTCATCTTTCGATTCTTAACAACGATATTGTCATCAAGACGAAGCAAGTGGGTGGTTTTCCAATAGAATAAATAGATTTACAATAGATCATTAAAAAGATTTACGATCTATTTTTGTTCGATTGAGTTATGTTTGTATGTATTATGTACTGAGTTTCGAAACGTTTCTACAATAGACCTTTATGACGTAACACTTTACATGTTCTATCGAACATAATACTGAAAAAAAAATCACATCACGTATCGTTGTCGCTGAATAATAATTAAGGAATGGTTACATTTTTTGAATAGATTTTAGTTTGCTTTTAAAATAGTATGTTCTAATGAGACATGGAGAAACTATCTTTTTCCTTTTTCTTAAACTATTTTGCAGTAATCTTAAAACGTAAGATGTCTATAGATGCTGCCAGAGCTTAATTTAAATTAAGAAGTTCATGTAAACAAAATTCAAGTGAGGCGTGCACTAAGCAATTAAAGTTTTAACTTATAACGTTGACCACAAGCCGCGAAAGGGTTGCGGAAAAGTTTTAAGTGATACCAAGAAATTTCCTTCTGGAATGTGCTACATACATGCCGAGCTCAATTAAGCTGTTCTACTTTCGCAAATTGTTGGCACCGAAGCGTTGTCCCCACGCAATACGGAGCGGTATAAATTTAAGCAAGCGTAAACTAAAGTGTCATTACAATATATTTTAACCAACGTCGTTTCACGCCTGTAACGCAACTTACAACTTCGCCCGTCTAGACTGAAACTATTCTGATATTACCCTCAATTACTTCAACATTATCTCGCTTCCTACTCTCGCTAGTTACAGTGGCGTAAGCTCGAAAGGGACCTGTAGTGTTAGTGTAAAGGGTGCGCCGCTGAAATCCAGCCGATTTTCCATGCAATTGAATAGAATATGTTACGGTGTGTTGACGTCACGATGGGGTTTTAGACGTCCCTCTTAAATAATGATGTATAGTCAATTTTAAATTTACTACGAGGCTTAAATGACCTAGGCTCTTACTTTATTTTTCAGAACAACACTGTAAGCTATAATATGTGGTCTATCAATTTACGCCTTTTCTATAATAATTTATTGACTACCGTCGATATATTTCTTTACCCAGCAATATCCTATAGGTAAATTACTATGCTCCCGACGGCCCTTATTTTGCATCCATCTTGTTCATATTTTACGGCATCTACGAGATTTAGCGATAGATTCTGTTACGTCATAGCTAAATACAATTTATATTTACATGAAGCATGTCGAACAAAGTACAAGCATATGCGAGAATACAAAACATGTAATTCTACTCGCTCATAAACACGTAGCGCGGGGAAATGGACAAGTGAAATATATTCCTGATTCAATTTCTTAAGAGCTGAATGCGAAAGAGTGAACAGGCCGCTCGTATGGACCGTTCATTTAATTTATTATATTACACTCCGATTGATTTCGTTTTTTCATTGTGATTTTCTGTTTAATAGTTGAAAGCTTGTTTTTTAATTGTTATGTTTAAATTAGCCTATAATATATTTTAGAATAATAGAAATCGATTTATTTAAAAATAAAATGTTGTAATTTCTCGAACAATCAACAGAGAGAACAATGCGACTATAAATGAAATTAAACAGCAGGCACTATGCGTATCAGGCTGTGTACAGTGTACACGAAGAGCTTTCAACAGTCGAAAGCTCCGCTGAATTTTCGGTAATGGCGTCTGAAATGAGCTTCATCGCCGTAAACCGACGAAATTTGCATTATCGCGATATTAATACTAGGGTAACACAAAAAAAGGTTGGAGCTTTTTGTAACGCCCGCGAAATATATGTGGGTTACTTCCTTTCGGGGGAGCTTTGGAAAAATTGCTCAAACCGTAAGGTAGCTTTTACAATAAAATAAGGAATACGTTTTAATGTTGTTATTATATTAAAGTAAAAATTGTCATATCTGGTGTCGTTGTATTTATTAACGAAAAATGAGAAATAACAATATTTAGTGTTAGATCAAATTTGTTATCATTTAGTTAGTACTACGTACTACACTACTACAATTTACATATATTATAAAAGAATTCTTGGAACAACTAGTTTTAGCATATTAATGAGCTATTAGATTGTCGCTACTATTCGAAATTTAATTAGCAACTCTTCTAATTAGCATTCGAAATGGAAGCTCACGCAGACGCTTGTATAAATACTGTCTATAGCGCAGCGGAGAGCCGTCCGAATACGCCGTTATTTTAATACCCTTATCAAAAAACAAGGCACATTACAAAATGGCCGCCATTTTCATGAGTTTGCGCGGGAAAACGCTCGTGAGGCAGCCTGGAAAATTATAACAAAAGGCATCTACCGCTATCTTTGTAATTATAGTAAATCACCTTGCTACAGGCGAGATAAGGCTGTATCTTTTCCGCGCTGGAAAGTCCTATAAGTTGTAACCAGTCCGCGACTTGTGACGTTTTCCTTTCACCAGTGAAAATTTTCCTGCACCAAAAGCAAAAGGCGTTTTAAATAATTGGTCTTCAAAGTAAAAACTGACATGTTCCTAGACCTTTATGGCTTATATTCGTGTAGCAATGGTGGTTTCATGTAACCTGCTAGTCTTGAATTCAGGACTCGTTCGATGAACGGACCCTTGTTCCGTACAATCCGACCGAAAAGTTGTTAAATTAATGGTTATTTTATATGTAGATAAACAAGAAGGTGTTTATGTGTTTATCATCGTGCTTACCTAGCTGATTATGTTCAGTCCGATAAGGACAAGCAGAAATCTTGTCGTACTTTCGTATAACAAATACTTTACTGAAACTACAAACAGTTACCCTTCTTGAATATTTAAGACTTCTTTTATTATTTCATAGTTTTATTACGAGTCCTTTGTTTTACCTTTGACCAAAGTTGCATTGCAGTCGAATTCGGTTGTCCCTTGTACAGTCGCGTACCGCGCAATTTGATGAGTAAACTCAGGAATGGGTTAACATAGTTCACGGCGACTGTACGCGTATTCCCCGCCAATACTGTACTGGAGTGTACCGGCGGACATGAGGGAACGAGCTGGCTAGTCGTAACTTGGCCCGGGATAGTTAAATGTACGAATAACGTCCGATATTGCGCCCGCGGCTCCGACAAACGATCTGCCACGTAACACGATCCAATTAAATTGGGACGAATTTACGAGAACGCGTCTGGCTACGGGAGGCGTCTTTAATTTGTTTGCTTTAAGAATAAACGAGACTCTAATTGTATGTACGGTGCAACAAATCGATAGTTCACAGTTCTGTTGGGGAGTTGTTTGACGTAATGCTGTTCATATAACGATTGGTTTAGATAATATATCAATTATCTTTACGTAAATAAAACTCTGTTAATGTGTTACCGTAAAGATCGGTTGTATGGTAGAGTGAACTAGTAACTATCTTTCTTAATGTTCATTACACATTCGTGAATAACAGCACCATTCCAAATGACTAAAAAGCGTTCGAGAAATAAAAATGAAGACGTAATTTAAAGATCATCTACGAATCTAATAAAAGTCATAATTTTCTATTCGTTGAATTTGAATTCATTTCACACAACGTGAATAGAGTATAAAAGTACTTTGTAAACTATATTCTGGAGTTAACCCACTCAGAATTTCTATTTGGCGGGGCTCAGTAAACAGTTTTGATCAGGTAAGGTTAGTATCGAAATGGACCATTGTTCGCCGTCTATAGCCTCAGTGAAAGCGTAATGAAAGTGTGGCTGGAAGTTTTAAAACCTTTTGACTGTAAATGGCTTTCTCGGTCGAATGTAAAAGAAATTAGATTATTCATTTCTATATATTTAGATTGATTTTCAATATAAACAAGTTTCACGTACAATTAGAGTCCGTCAGTTTGCCTAAATTATACCTACTTGGAGTAACTTCAATTACATAGTGACTCTGCCATTGTTTCATTTTATATTTCTTATTTATTGTAGATAAAGAAAAAGTTTTAGCAGTTATTACGGCAGATGAATAATTTAATGATTTACAAATATACATATTCCGATTATCGTTTACAATAAAACTGCACCATATTCTAAATTTAAAATCCATATTTGGATGCCAGTTAAAAGCATGTATTAAATCTTTTTCGGTCGATTTGGACTGTATTCGACGATAACAATTTCGTTTCCTTGTGGTAAATCGTCGCTACTAGCGTAAAATATAAAAGACAGCTTGAAACGAATAGGCTTTAATGATATGGTTATTACTATACTTTTGTCTGTCCCTGTATCAAAATTTGTATCACTGTTTAGTTTTTCATGCGACGTTTACAATGCGGGTCGTGTACAGTGTACTTTGAGTTGGTACCATAGCGGACGTTCATTGGATTTAATGAAAGCGAAGTAGTACTGGAGGTTCGTAGGTAGGTACGCTCGCTCCCAACCTGGCTTCTATCTGCAAAATCAATGTGGCTATTAGCAGGGTTTCGCGCAGTCGCAAAACGCTACCGGTCAACTGCGACCCGGTTGGAACTCGTTTGCTACGGAGATGGTATTCGCATTTGAATTTAGAACAACTGTTTTCATTATTATGTGTATAATTTTAAGCAACTATTTTTTTGGTTTTTTTATGTGATTTCTTGAAGATCAGGTTACTAATGAATTAATTACATGTTCTTTTTTTTAATTAGATCGATAACATAATTTGCCGGTGATGGACGACGTCGACAACGTGATTTAAAGAAAATATTATATATTCAATCAAACATTTTAGCATACAACGATTTTTTATTTTTTTATAGAAAATAAACTAGCGCTAGACGTTGGTCCTACCTGATGTTAAGTGGTGATGTAGTCAAAAGAAGGTACGCGTTAGTTTAGTAAGTATCTATTCAATTTATTCTTATAAGTTAACCTTTATAATGAAGCTTTTACGAAACTATTATTTATTCACATTTCTATTGTTAAACTACAACGCGTTCTTTTTTTTAATTTATATAATAGATGTAAATTGTAATATAATTAGAAAGTATTCAATTTTAACTTTACGATGTGCATTAATTTAATTTGTGGAAACGTCAAGTAAGTCTAAACTCGCAGTTGAGTGGCGTGCTTCGTAAAAATCGATACTGCAATTGCTAACTATTTGGAGCGAAGCTCCGTAGCATTTTAAATAATCCTGGCGGACGATGCAATTTACTGAAGGATTGAAAACTGGTTTCAGGTTATTTAAAAGTTATATATCTGAAAGGTTACATGACAATCAATATATCATTATTAGATATTAAAAGTTACTATAATTTATCTACTTTTTTTTTAACATGTAAAATATAATTTTTTATGTCATTCTTTAATTCACTATGTCACAAAGGCTCACTGTAGAAATTACGCTACGTCAAACAACTGTAAAGTATATAATTTGACTTTCACCACATATGGCAATGGTGGTCATAAAAATGTTAACATATGTAATAACAACAATAGAATGCATAACGTGAAAGACTAAATTATCATCTTCGTAGCATTTCAATTGTTTTTAACTTTCTTTTGAAGTGTTTTTGCTTAGTCGCACATATCATTACCACGTGAATATTTTACGATGCTCCAAGTTATAGCATGTTCTCTAATACAAACTGCCCATAAACTACAGAGCCCTAGGATTGGTCTAACATATATTTTAAGACGATAAAACTTGAAGACGATCGTGCGAAGTTGTAAAGACTATGTATTGAATACCATTGATTATGCCTGAATGTTGCCAACATAAATTTTTACGATTAAATGCTGACATAAACGTTTTATGTATTGCCAGGTGTGTAATATACACTTTTTATATAATGATCTTAATATTCCTCCTTATCATTTGCAGTCAACCTACATTTATACGTTAGTATAAGATAATTTATTGTTAATATATTTAGACATAGGACGACTAAAAGATTTTTTTTTAAATCCGATATATTGATTCTTCAATGTTAGATACTTACCTTATATATATAAATGAAGCGTACAGTTAACTCCCTATACAGGCATGTCCTTATACTTGGAACACTGGTTCGAATAAACAGCGAGAACATCTGAGTACATAACGGTAGGTGAACATAAAAACCGTCGTTTCTCAATTCCCAATCAAAACTTTACATAGAGAAACGAAACAATTTCCTCGAAAGAATAAAAACAAAACCGAAATAAAATAAAAGGATGGAGTTTTCTATCGTATCCGGGATAGTTTGCGAGCGGTTTGCAGTCGCCATGTTCAATTCAGACGTATTCAATTACGTATTATTCTTTTACCAGAATGTAATTACGAGATTAATTATAAATTAACACGTGTTTTTTTTTTGTCGTCTATTTCAGTTATCTATAATAAATACTAAAGTGAAATACAGATAATGTTAATGTCCTTTTGACAAAGAGAACTAGATGGTTTACTCGGATACAAATGCCTGTAATATGCTATTAAAACAAACGTTTTTCACGTTCACATAACATGACATGATAAGGAGTAGCTGTTATCGACGAGAATAGTATATGTGTAGAATGTATGGTCAGAGAAGAAACGTAGGAGATGCCCCGGGTTAGTGAGGTATGGAAATCTTTAATCTCTGCGTACTCCTTTGATATGCAAGCGTGTGTGTGTGACTTCTAATATCGCGATTTGATTTATTGAGCATTAAGTACTTATCAATTTAAAAAAAAAACATGACATGTTAAATAATGTCTATTAACGATAGCAATAGGAATAGACTTTTGGAAAATTCTGTTACGTATTTGGGTAGTCGAGTGCAGGGAGGGAGCGTCAGACCATGAAATTGGCTCGGGCTATGGCATTGGAACAATGCATCGCCGTTTAATAGCTGACACGCAAATGGCATTTTTTACTGTATCTATAAATTAACAAAGTTTTGTGAAAACAAATATCAAATTGTTATCTAAGGAAGTAAATTCCACTAAATTTTTGTACCATTTAAGGTTTAAATTTGTATTTAGAAGAAAGAATTGTAAAGATTAATTTATAATATAAAAAGTGTATATTTCTAAGGTACCTAATATTCATTACAAGATATGAAAGGTGTTGTATTCAAATATTAACGTCAGTATTTCTATTTTAAAAAGAACTTTACTATTTTATTAGCTATCACTTATATGATCTCTAGATGTATCGATTTATCTACGTCGAATCTTCTACGTAGATACGTAAATACAGTTTCGTTAACGTAAAGAGACTCCGAAGTTATAAGAATAACCGTCAATTGTTTTGCAATCCTTATAACTTTATACTATGTAGTTAAGAATCGAATACGGAGAAGGAACATGAAAAATTACACGTCTGACCACTAAATCATATGAGTGTCTCGACAACAATAGTACTAAATTAGCAAAATATGTATACATGCAAAATGCATGCGTTTTACACTTTAAGACGATCAACGTGAATCACCACCACTCGTGCATTTTATGAGCCATAAATACTAGGTGGTCTTCGGTAATGGAAATATACTATAGTCCATACTTGTGCTACCTTAATATAAGAAATGAGGTCGTACCTACAACTTGAGTATTGATTTCTTATTGAATTTGTTTTGCTTCTAAAATACACATTAGCCACTTGTAACGGCTGTTCGATCACTCCGTGAGATATCAGGCGCCATAAACGTAATGTCAAACGATTGGGGTGTTTTCAAAAAAACTATCAACAAAAACTATAGGCTAAAAGTATTAGAAGAAAGGTCGGAACAAAAAATTGTTTATGGATTTAAGTGCAAAACCGCTCGGGGCGTTCGATCGTTTCGTATACCTTTTGCTTTAAGGGCGAGCAGGTTTGCTGAGCGATTTTCACTTTAATGTCGTAAGAGTCTTCCTATTGTGAATTCCTTACGAGTTAAATTTATTTGACAGCGCCAGTGTCTGTGGAGAATGGAAAATGGCGGAATGGCAGAATACATTACATTATGGATATAACTCATGGTTTGTTTTTGGCGGGGATCCGACAAACGTTATTGGTATTTAGGGACATTTAACTATTAGGGGCAATGGCTTTTTCTTTTTTATCTTGATATATGAGACAGCGAATGAAATAAGAATGACTTGCCGACAGTGAGGTCGTTAGTCGCGGTGGGAATTAATATTATTTTAAATATGTTCGGGCATGTCACTTCAGTAAAAAAATATGCTTATCAGGAGACAAGTGCGATGCCACTTTCTGTATACATTAAAACACTGGAGACTGTTAAAATTAGATGCAGATTTATGTTGCGACTAAACAACCTTTACAAAGTAAACGTTTGAACAATAATAGACCAAAATGGTCACTAAAATCACATATGATATCCACTCTTTTCGATTCATGTTAGTCGTAGTACTTTTTTTTTTTTTTTTAGGAAAAACAATAAACTGTATAACCAATAGAGTAACGTTCACGTCGTTTTATTGAAGTACTAGATATCTGGTTCATAAGACGTAGGACGTTTTAGTTCCCAATGTAAGTTAGTGCTTTTTGATTTAGAGGAAAAATAAATGATCTGGTAGCTCATCTCCTATTCACGTTTGTCGTCACTTCCCTGAAGATTCGTGTCGCCGAAAATACCTTTCTATGAACATTTGTTAACAACGATAAATGTCGTAAAATAAGATTAAATTTTTATTGATACTAGTATTGATCCATTGGCTGATAATCGCGCTTAATTAATTTGTTTTATTTCATCAATTTTTTTATGTTATTTTTGATTACCATATCTCTATTATAACGTTCAATTTTCACAGTTATACGCTTTCGTAATTTCTGGCTTTTGGCAGAAAATTCGTTTGTGTAAATTTAAATAGTAACTTATCAAGTAGCCTATGTTTTTTTCGAGCAATATTCTGTATCTATGCAACATTTTGTTGACATTCGTTAATTCGTTTTACGTAAGAAAAAGCATCCACCCAAACACTCGCGTTTATAATATGAGAGTTAAAGTGGTACCTAGGAAGCAAACAAATGGTTTATTAGAATGTGGATATGACTAAGAACATAAACAGTTATTACTGGCCACTTGCAATCTTATCACGTGCACAAACTCACCCTCTTATCATTCTGCAGAGCGTCCTGCATGACGCAGGAAGTCAAAGCTACAAAGTACCTGCAGTGTACCGTATCCCACCAGATAGTATCATTACAAGTTCAAATGTTTACGTTATCAAAGTTTAATGCAGCAACTGAATATTTAAATATAGGTGTTAAACATTATGAAACAATTGAATAAGATTTTTCGAAATTTGAAATTAGAACCGACCAGTGTTAAATAAAACCACTCTAAAAGTAGAATTTATGTTCAGACTTGTTTCCAGTGAATGTGATAGTTGAATTATCAAAAGTTTTACTGTGTATATTATTTAAAATATTATCAGTATATAGAGAGTGAAAAGGAAGGCTGTAGCCTTTAAAGATTTTTTGTTATGTGACCAAATTTATATGTAAAACATTTCATAATACAGAACTTAATGTTGCTATTAATAGTAGGAGGGTGTATAATAAAAAAATAACTATAATAGCCTTAGTATTATTAACTCTTTATTCTGTTGAATTGTCAAAATTAATATTACAATATTGAATGCGGGCTTCATATACAATCACCCAACTATTTTGCTTAACTTTACCACGACACAGTCACATTGGCCGAATACGGTAACGCGAACGATTCAATGGACACAAACTGTTTTAAAGTTACACATTTTAAAATATAATAAAAATGGAAACAATGGAGGAATTTAAAAAAAAAAAGTTGTGAAACTAATCGACTTGAATCATTGATTTACTTTGTAAAACCAAAGCTAATAATATGTCAAATAAAGTGTCCAAAACACATCACGTTTACCGTACTACGACATCTCGACATAAATACATAACGTAAAAACAGAAAAAAAAATAATAATAATATGAACAAAATAATAATGCGCCACGTAAATTTTCCACGACTATTTACAGTTACTTAGTTTAAGACAATTTAATTTCTATCATCAAAAATATAGATATACGTACATACATACAATAGCTACATTTGTATTAAGATAAAAGTTGATCGATTTTTTTTTAACCACATAACCTAAAAAAAAAAACAGAAGTCTTATATCCGTAATGTTAACACATCGAGATAATGGCGGGCTTTTTGTTTAAACAATGAATGGAAATCAAATGATATGACAATATTTGACAGTTATTTCTATTTAGTATTTAATTTAAATAATCATGATTATTGAATAAATATGAATGAATATTCAGATGTTTAATACCTTTAGTCTACAAAATACTAACAATATGGCAAGACAGCGTTGCGAAATGGGAAATGTGTAATATATTTAGCAAATTGCTCATTGTTTCACTTGATTTATCTATGGTTCTTACAGGTCGGGGAACAATTATGAACACAACATAAATCAATACACGAAGCTGAACTACAAACATTGAAAAGTCCATTACAAATGAAACAAGATAAAACATATCAACAATGAAAATATTGGATTTGCACAGTCCCATATTTAAAAAAAAAGAAGTCGATAAAAATAAAACATTAAAACGAAATTAATTCATTGAATTTAGATAACAATTAAATTTCGTATACACACATAAATTTCAACATTACACCTTAATGCAGTAGTGTGTGTTCCAACGTGACGAACATCTCCGATCCCCATAGACAATAATCACGAACAATACTAAGTTAATTAAGCGTTTACAAACAAATACTTTATCGGATTTAACACGCTTAACTTTTCTCTACGTTATTATTACCTACGCATTATAATTTATAAAGTCTACTTACACCGATTACTTAAGTACATTTTGTTCGATTATCTTTATTCTCGATTCGAAGTTACAAATTAAGATGGGATTAATAATTTATTACTAGAGACAACCTTATTCCGTAAGCATTCTAACACGATCCATTATGTAGATTTTCTTCATGAAGACATCTTATTTATTATTGCACATACCAGACGGTAGCCGATACATTCGATGTAAAGTTACGTGACATCGTATGATCATAAATAAAAAATAATATATTTTTAATTTAATTTTTTTCCAGTAAAAAAAGAATTGAATAATGTGTTGTTGATAGAATAAAAATTGTACATTACGAAAAATAAAATATATGAAAACTTCGTGTTCGAATGAGTTAGTGATGTTGGCTATTTCAAAGACTTGATTAACTGCCGATGAAATATTTAGAACGCTATAAAATTCTACGCATCGTCTCCTCGCCTCACGACTGGACCATCGTAGATATTACTTGTAGAATTTCGATAGTTTAGACGACAACAATAAAAAAAACCGTCATTCTTAAATCTACGCACTTTCTTATGATATTCCGTCATTCGCTTTCATAAACATTACAATGCTAGTTTTTAATGACGCGAGTAAGATAGTGGACAGAGTGTCTATTGCAATTGTTTTATTTAAATCAAGCGAAAATTCCAATTTTATATACGAATTTAATTAATATTTTCCCATTATTCTACCCTGACATTAATTTACGTATAATCGGTGACTATCAACACTAATATTAGAATACTAATTTTTTGTTTAGACATTACGTATAAATGAACATATCTCGCACAAAGAACTGCATGAGTCTGACGCAATATATTTAACACCGGTGTTTAGAAATTATAATTTTAATTTACAATGCTAAATTATTTTTTTTAAACATATTTTGGCACAACATTGCATTGAAAGCTATTTGAAATTCCAGCCGCGTTTACCAGTTAATTGTTAAAATTAAAGAAATGTGTGAGTGACGTCAACTTGAAATTAAAAAATCAGTTTAAGAAAAATGTAAGGTATGGTTTTAATTTGTAGCACTTAGATATAAGGAAGAATATTATACATAGGCGTTTGTTCTTTATGTTCCATAAAGCTATAAGATTCGAAGCATTAAAATGACCGAGGTGACACAAAAAGCAGACGTTCAAGTTAAATCTAGCGAAGGTACACGATGTGTAACTAAGTTCTTAGGATATACTTCATACAAAGTCCATTCTATTAACTATAATGTATATTACACTTAAGCTATCCAATGTTTAAAATTACTTGTAAAATTTAAAATTTAGTCACATTATTGTTTATTATATGTATCATTGTTACGTATATAATTTTTGAACATCGGATTTTATTAGATCTGTCGGACGACGCACCGCTCATTTCCGCACAATGCATGAAAATCATGTTATAATCCATTTGCAGTATTCCGATCGTTGCACGTATAACTGGACATGGTGCTATTAATCTAGAATTGATATCAAAAAATATCGAGTAATTTTTAAATATTTATTACCTTTTGTTCTGAAGACAGAAATACAAAATTAAGATTTGTTAAAACGTAGACTTATCAGCGATTGTACTTCGATACGTATTTTTGTTACAAATATACGTTAAACGTTCTTATGGAATAATTATGTATGTTACATTAATGTATTTGTTGATACAATAAAAAATAAAATTAAAATTAATTAATGTTCAAAGCGAATCAACAATTTACGAACTTAACGAAGGAAGGGAATCGTTGATCAAAATAATAAAGCAATTCTTTCGAAACCAACTGACAATAATACAACAAACTTTACAATTATAAAAAAAAATGTGACCCTTCAAAACATAACTGGCCCGCTAACAGCAGACAAATAATAAAATATACATCAAAATGTACATAATATAATAATAATCTAATAGTAAAAAAAAATATAACGTAATGAATTAGAGTAAGTGGTAGCAATAAATACTATGAGATTCACAGATTTAAAATCTTAACTAACAATACCGAAATCCACTCGGAATTTCTATGTAATCCTTAGGCGACACTAACGCGTTTGTATATTTTAGATAAAATATTATTGCAATACATGGTGTGGTTATGGCAACAAAATAAATGCTTAAAGCACATCACCAGCCGTCCACTAGCGAACACAGAGGCGAGTCTTTCGCACTAAAGGAACATTGATACGAAGTCAAAACGCCTCAACAACGAGACAACACTCCCCTTGAACCAGCCGCAAAACATAAAGAACTAGTGGATACGAAACGACAACCGTTGCGCGCTGCTCCCGTGGACGCAACACTTCGGGTAATCACACTATGATACAGTATCAGTCAAGATTGCCTAGTGCTTCCGCCAGACGGCTTACGTCGGCACCTTATTCACTTTGAGGAGGTCGTTGGAGCCCTTGTCGATGGGCATCTTCATGGAGTCGTGGTGGTGGGTCACATGGTGACCGTGGTGCTGTCCTTCCAGCTTCGCCTGCTTCTCCTGCTGCTGCTGCTTCATTCTGTCCTGCTCCTCGCGCTCTCTGCGTGCCTGCTCGTTAATTTCCTTTACGGCGCGCAACTCCTTCTTGAGTTTCATGCGTCGATTCTGGAACCAAATCTTGATCTGCCTCTCCGTGAGGCACAGCGCGTGTGCTATCTCTATCCTGCGCCGACGCGTCAGGTAGTGGTTGAAATGGAATTCCTTTTCAAGTTCTAACGTCTGGAACCTTGTGTATGTTTGTCGACCTCGTCGTCGAGGGCAGCCGTTCGGACCTGAAAGCAAAAAATAATTTAATTAATTAAACATTTAACAAATGTTTAACACGAATTATACTTAATTTTCTAATCGTTAACAAATATCGCAGAAAGGGCTATTAGTAATTAAAGGCAATTTCATATCACTTTTACGTTCCATATATCTTTCAACGAGGCACATGTTTGAATTCGCAGAGTAAAGCCTCCTTGCGTGCTATTAAATTTCACTTAATATCATCTATGATTTTAATGAACCATTAATATTTTACGGCTGTAGTAAAGTTAATTTTAAATCCATTTCGCTACTGACAATACATTTTCGAAATCATAGCGTATCGAATACGCGAGCACATATTTGATTACAATACCACGAAGACAATTTTAAACGTTTAACTTGGTCAATTAGAAAAAATCGACTTTCGTGAGTGGCATTTAAAAAAAACAAAATTCCGTACTGAATAAAAAAGTAACAAAAAGGGTTAAGGCCCGTTAATAGCTTGCGCTGTAACAATGGAGCGTTTTCTAAAAAAAATCACAAAAAAGGGTTGAGTAAAGAAGGGTTGCGCAACTTTCTAATGCTTTGTAAGGTGAGTATTATATTCGTCGAGGCATTTTCGAGGAATTCGTGAAAATTGAACGTCTATTTCAATTTACCTAAAAATACAATAGGTCAAATAACATTCGGACCCATTAAAATACGTGTTTTAAATCGAAAGTTTATCTAAGGCACTAGAATGTGATCTTGTTTCACACATACAGCGAGGACGTGTATGTGGGGCAGGTAAATGCCGCACCAGTGGCGCAGACGCCGGACCCAGGACTGGTTTTCGAGCGGGGTAATAAATAAGGTAAGATAAATAGGCTTCCCGACGTGTATAAAATTGATAGCGGACCAACGGCGACCGCGGGAATGTACACTCGTGTGGACTAGCCCTTAGTTACCTTGATCCTGTTCTAAATATACCTACATATCTTTTGAATATCTTTAGACTTTTATACTTTTCGTTCTACGCACTTAAACTACTTCCGTAAATATTATATAACGACCTTGAATAATTATGCATCAAAATACACACAAATTTTGCAACAATTTCATATATTAATTATATAACTTTTATGAATGTTTTTAAAATGTATCCCATTCTTATTATATAAAAAGATAATAAAATTATACCACGTAATATTTTAGAAAAAACTTGTACATATTTTCTATTTTTTTTTTTAAGATTTCATCGGTCTCAACTGGCATATCGCATACACTGACACACTGACGTGAATTACGAGCGACATTGATCGCTACCTTTAAAATAAACTCATTTAGAACATACAGATTTGGCTGCACATAAATTTATAATACGTATTAAAATATAATTCGCGTACTGCACATAAATCTAATTGCCGTAATAAATCGATTTCCTATTCAGATTGGTTACAATGTTGTTTGATGTGCTTAATGCTATATTAACGTCGTATGTTGGTTAAAAAAGATAAGTATAAAGTCATAGTAATATCTATAATTGGAAATAATCATAATATATTTCGGTCCCATTAATATACTAAAATTGATTCGCAATTCGGTTAATTTACAACATTGTTAATACCTGTTAACTTTAATTTTAAATTATAGTGTCCTAAACGAACTGAGTGCCGCGTACTTCACTTCACAATTTTATATCAGCCATAAATTACTATAACTGCATTTTATGGACGCAATAACGTTTACAGTTGGTAATTATTTAAAAAAAAAACTTTAAAACTACTTAAAATGTCATAAATAGAGAATGGTGTAATTATGCAAGTGTGGTTAGAAGAGCGCGAACAAAGCGCATGACGCGCTAGAAAGAGATAGCGCAGCTATTCTAATTTTAAAAAGCAAAGATGGAACCCAAAATACAATACATGAGTCCCAATAATGCAATGAAGGAGAAACATCGTAAAAAGGATTTCGTGTCATTTGAATGTGATCCTTCCGTCTATCCAAATAAAGTCTAAATCGGAACATGATGGGAGTGACATCAGTTGTTTCCTGACGGTGATAGCAATATGTTAGCGAAGCAGGTTGGCCACCCTTCACACGGTTGCCATGACGACGGGCGTTAAAGCACCTCCCGTCAGCTGGGTTCCATTATTCTTTGTTGTATTGTTGAGATGGGGCGGTTTGTCACTGATACGTACGTCGTACCTGTAAAAGCTGTTATTTCCGATAAAGATTTTCGTGATACGGGTCTGGAAGTACTCCAAGTACGACTTGATAATTTTTTTTTATTTTAATCACTTTATTTATATCCATTGAATGTATTATTTTTGGATCTAATTAATTGTAATTTTAGAAAACGCATTAAAAAGTAGATATCGATAGCGTTATTTTGTTCTCGTTTTGAACAACAAAAAAAACGTATAAATATATGATCGTTCGAGTGTAATATATCTGGAAAAAGAACGACAAAGCATTAATTAGGGGCGTACATTGTGAGCCGACTTCGGGCCGACTATAAACACACTGCGACAAGCCCTGGCTCTTAACTTACCTTGCTTTTTTTCTCCGAAATAAATCTCACGGAATGTTCTTGTTTATTTATTATTTTATTTAACTTTGTATCAAACCTGCCCGCCTTTGTACGAAACCAGTTCCACAGTGCCTTTGATTAATGTGCTCCGGTGGATTGGAATATTAAAAAGGTGCGTTTGTGAATTAAAAGAGATACTGACGGGTAAGACGGTAATTTATAGAGCAAGTAAGACAGCTTCTGAAGGACTGGTCAGTGACTACTGGTGCTTCAAATCGTGTTGGAGCTTTAGAATCTTTCGGTGTTTTTGATCCAGTATACAAAAAAAAAACAATCTTAAATTTTTGCTATCATTATGTTTTATAATACAGATACAAAGTAATTTAGAAAATGTATGTCAACGATTTTATGTTGTTTATTTTTTAATTTTTCACATTTCATACTTTTCTTACTGCGACTTATTCCCCCCCCCCCCCTTTAATAACACACAACACGATTATTTTATCTCATTGAAAACTAACATGTCTTCGCAACTTGCTTTGTCTTACAAATTTTAATTACTAGTTACTTTTGCTTGTAAATCGGATTAAAAGTATAAAAAATGATGTGTCAAAATTATTTTAATTTTATTTAATCAAAAAAAGCAAGTTTAGCTACACTATGCGACATAAATGTTACAAGTGTTCTGTGTTAACTTTATAACAAACAAGTAAAGAAACTAATTCGTGCTACAAATTGTTTTATTTCTTAAAGATAAGGCCACCCGTGATACTAATCTTTTTGTCCGCGGCCCGCCGGCGAGTGGTGTAATTTACATTTTGAACTTTTTAATTACGTACAATCGGATTTGTTTTAAAATTGAAACAATGTACACATATGTTCAGGTACTCTAAAAATAATTAATTTCCAACAAAAATGGGAAAGAAATATATTTAAAGTAAATATGTTATTAAGATATATTACTTACTTAATAATAGAACTTATCAGTAATTGTAAAATATTGATTAAGCTTTTTAATTATTTTCATTTTCTCAAGTTATGCCGAGTAAGTTTACCCGAATAGAATCTTGAGACGGTCTCTTTATTAAACTATTTGTTCACCTTTAAAACTTTAAAAACAAGTTGTGCTTTAGATAGCGAAAATTAATTGCTACTATTTAAATTTTTGATATTGTATTTATTTCCTTTTGTTGTTGCTTTACCGTAAAATAAATTAATTGATGAACAATGGGAACAGGGTGATGTTATCGACTTCTACGACATTAACACTGTGTAAAGATCAATTACGTTATGAAGTATTAAGCTTATATCAATTAAATCGCCATTAAGCCTCTTAAGGGCTCCATAACCTCACGTCAGCGACACTGGAGTTTATAGCATCGTAACTCGTCGGAAACGCTCGGAAATGTTCGGGCGGCCATTTTAAAATAGAAATTGTGATGTCGCGTGTGGATATTGTTGAATTGTTTTCGGATTTAGATCGACTCGTTTTAGCTTTGATGTACAACTTCCTTTAATAACTCTTGAGTAAAAAGTTACTTAATTGACTTTAATGAGTCCCCTAACACGTATGTTCAAGTTTTTTAACAGTGGTAATTTATACTTGCGTTAGATATCATACATGACGTATATAACACGGATAAATACTTTTTTTACATTACTAATACGTCCTAAATTATTTTTTTTTCAGTTCGGGTTAAAAATATATATGGTATTGAGCTTTGTTTGCGTACAAATTGCGCCAGTAACAAAACAAGACTTCGTTTGTAACAGTAAAACTGAGCAAACTAAGAGGCTAATATTGCAAGCGTACCCGAGACGGAAAGAGGCATTTTCGCTCGTTGCAAACGCCAGTTAAATCATCACAATGTTGTTCTGTGCTCCGTTCTACAAAGGACATTGCCTTCGGAACAGGGCTGCTACTGAATCACTACATTTCTAAGTATACGCAAGGAAAATATTGTAAAAAACATAATACCTTAAAATTGCTGTAGAACTTCTTCGAAGTATTAAAAGTGATTGTGGTAGATTGAATATTTCTACATGTATGTCACAAGTTAAACGTAATAAACATCAAAATAAACCGCAACAATTAATTTATTCTGTAACATTTTTAAAAATCAATAAAAAATACAATTTATGATAATACATAAATTCTTTATCAAAAAACAATAAATACATTTTTGTTTTGGTAGTTGTGGCAGCCCTATATAGTGGTATAACGTACACATAAGCATAGGAACAGCAGCGAGTTGGAGCAAAGCAATCTTTGATCCGCGCCTCACTGACGTCACGATTTATTCATCCCGCCCGCAACAGCGAGGGATTGTGATGAGTCGCGGACTAACGAATTTACAAGCTGTATACTGTTACATACAATATTATTATTAGCTTGTTATGTAGAAATGTTAAATATTCTAGAAGTAGTAAAATATTTTTAAGTGTCTTGTTGACTAAGATTTCTTATCTTGGGATTGAGTGATTGTCTCAACAGTTTTGTTGTTTGGAAATGAGGATGACATTCATCGTTTGAACAGGACCCACCAAAACAAAAGAAAGATTATTATTACTTATTTGTTTTTTTTTCGTTTTAACCACCTTATTAATCTGTTTTCTTTTTTATAGTATTATATTTTTTTACGTTAAAATATGCTGATGATATTCTGACTAAATATATTCGTCAAATATAACGGATCGATGTCTCGGTAATACATAATGTACGGGTTTAGAGTTTGCTATGTGGCTGCGGCTGTATATGGAGGAACAAACGAACTAAGAGCGGACAACTTGATTTAGAGCGCGAGGGGTTAACGCCCTCAACATCCTTACCTTGTTTAACAACCTAAAGCAATATAATGACTTCCATCCTTGTCAGCTTTTTCATCTAAAATCTACCGTCTAGCTTACCTTAATATTTATTAAACGCATTAAAATAAACAATTCCCATATTAATTTCAAATTTAAATTATCAAAATATTTTAATTAAAGTTCAAAAATTTGTATTAAAAATAGATTATTTTTTATGAACAAAGTATTTACGATTCCTCGCAAATGGACGTTATGTAAATTTATTGTTTTTTTTTTCCCAAATTTATTTAATAGTATCTGGAAGCTAGTTCGAGGATTTACTGCGATTGGTACAGAAAACTTATTGAATACGTAAACTAACAGTGAAATTATGTTCGGATATAACTTGAGCCGATATCCGATGTGTTCGTATTGCGAGATTTATTTTATGGCTAGATATCAACATCGTTTACTCGATTCCTAATCCCATTTGCCGCATACAGACGATTTATGGGCGCGAAAGGAACGCGTAAATACCCGTTGGATCTTCTAAGATGGGGCCACTTACTGCGATAAAATAAGAATTATCGCTTTTAATTTTGTTAGCGGCCCTCGCTCAGACGTTGTTCATTTCCAGAGTAGTTTTACGTAAGATTAATTGAACGGGAAAGTATAAATAAACTTATACTGAATTAAACCACTCACGGCCGCTACTTGATAGGCCTAAGCCGAGATATTGTTTTCGTGATAGTACAAAATGTACCAACTTTGTATTTGAAGAGAGGCTATCTTCTTTGACTGTAGTGCTTCTGAAAAAGGAATTACATCCTGGAATATTGTACTCTTTTAAACCTCCTTGGTGGATCTGCGAATTTAAAAGTGTCACACAGGGCTCTTTGTTAGATCGCACGAGAGCTTATTGACACTGAGTTTGGGCGCGACTCGAAGAAATCACTACGGCTAAAGATCTCTTTGCAAAAGATTGGCATTTATTTCTAGAACAATCGCTGCCTGGTATGTTTACTTATATGAATAAGTTTAAATCATATAATTTCATACCATCCATATCCGAAGTAAAATGAACCCTTGTGTATACTAAATTGATGTTATTGAATAATCAATCCTTTTTAGTACAAACAGAGGCACACAGAAATGCAGATCAGTGCACATTTACAGCCGGCAATAAAACGCTATTTACTGCCAAACGACCATTATACATTGTGCGTTACGCCAACTATTATTGAAATTGATGACTTTATCCGAGATAAATGGGTCGCACGATATCTCCACCGACACGTAATACTCGATTTAATTAGCCTGAATGTTTCCATTAATGATATGCCCACATATCAGTTACAAAGTTCATTCGTTTATTCTTGATAAAATAGAATAGACGATTACCTGTGCGTAAAACAAAACAGCATCTTATATTACGACTGTGTTTTGTTTGAGGACACAAGAAAGTAAAAAAAACAACAACATTTAAATGTATCTCCAACAGCGTTACACTATACACGCACTGTAAGACCTTTTAGAGACCACATCCGATAATTTCGTTTTCAACGTACAAAAAAGGATTGCGGTGAGCTTGAAGCGGTGATATCGCTCAAAAAGCGCCGTAGATCACTGTCAGGGGTCGTAAAGGCGTTCTCGGTAGCGGAGAGAACTCGTTTGCAGCGTGCGGAATGACGGCACACGCTAACTCTGCATAATCATGCAATGCAACAAAATGCAAAGGCAAATTCACTGTCATGTTGCAAAATCTACTAGATTTTATTCACTTATCTACTTTCATATTTTCATTTAACAAATTAAATTATATCTCGTTTCGTTTAATATCAATGATTTAATTCTTGCTATGGAAAATATTAGATTTCATAAAACTTGGTCACTAATGTAATATGGATACTAATTTATTAACATATATACTATGTATGTATGTATGTATGTAAGTGTATGTATGTTTATGTATAACTTCTACATAGACTTACATAGTTTACATACAAGTGAATATATAAATCTCTTTTCTTGGCAATAAGTATTAGTTATAATGAAACACATTGTAGGCATATACCAGCCGACAAGTCCCAGAAATTGTAATTATACAAAGTCAGCACAGGATGTATAGTAATAAAATTGCATACTACACAGTTTCGACTTACACAAAACTGAGATTTGTTAAAGACGATATAAAGTTCAAATTCGTAACTCAAGTCCATAGTGAATTTTCGCAAAGGTTTTCCTTTTAAGCAACCATCTGAAATAGGTACACGCTACACGAGTAAGTGCATTCTGTCTGCCGCCAACCGCTGCACTCAGATTAATTAATTTCTTCCCTGATATTTTAATTAAGAACGGCAAACATTCTTTTTAATTAAAATTAGTTATGCTAATTCAAAAAATCTCGCCAAGTCTGTGACGTAATCAAATTAAAAAATAAATTTAATCTAAAACATATTCTATTCAAACACACTTTTTGTAGAGCTGTAGCAAATTATTATACGGAATTATTCTGGTAGTGTTATTTCGACAAGCAGTGAGCTTACTCCGCATTTATTTTCCGTCGTCAATATTTATAAAAGTGGCCCCACGTGTTAATGTTATAACAGGATGTTTAAAATTACCAATTGCTGTCCTAAGTACGCAATTCATTTCATAATAATTATTATGTGTGTGTCGCGATAAGGCCTAGTAAGGTACGCTCACGGCTTATACTGCGTTATTTTTGATAATATATTGTGAAGCGATCGTAAGTCGTTGCGAGTGGAGAGAGCCCGTTTTATTTTCGAAAATGACTCCATCAATCACCGATAACGTTTTCGAGTGTCTTGAACAAAAAAAAAACTGTTACTTTGTGTAATGTGTCGTACGATTTCGGAGTAACTGAATAACGACGTGACGTTTTCAATGGGTATTTCTCTGACATTATTGCCCGTTACAAGTTATGAAGTGAAGGATAGTCGATTTAAGAGCTTTACCCGGCATTACCTTAATCTCTGTTGAAAACTTTACAATTTGCGTACATTGAATTTTATAAACTGTTAAAGAACGTGAAATAATTAAATCAACAAGGGTAGATTAACAATGAAATATGTGCAAAATTTTCGTTTTAACATCACGAACACATGGAATTTTAATTAGGACCCTAAGCTTTCAAGTAGAGGTTACCTGTTTAACATGAATGCTTTATGTAGAGAGTTAAGTTATAAAACTAATCTGGCTCGCAGTAAAGTTGCAACTCGTAGCCCCGTGGAACAACTCTCACAGCACTTAAGCGAACGGCCTGTCAATTAAGGCATCCGTTTGGAGTATGTTATTTCATATCAAGTCGAGACCCTGCGCCGAATGCTAATATGTCATATGTAAGACTCATTATGAACTATTCTAGTATCTACTTCTCTTTAATACAAATCTATCAGCCGTTATATCTGAATCTACTACTTTGCGCACAAGTCTTCTATCACACAATTCATCCGTATTCATACTTTTTACTGTCGTGTTTATGTCATCATCATCTTCATTAAATGCCCATACCATGCCCTTATGCTTCTTAATTTCACTGGCACAACTTTTAAACGTGATGAAAAACTCTATAATTTTTGATTACTCAACTCAAACTCAATACTCAAATAAAGAGAAGCACATAATGGACGGAAAGGCTTTTAGTATGCTCGAATAACAAAATCATAAAAGGATCAAGAAAAATCACCAAAGAACTTTAATTTAACCCAACTTAATATTATATACAAACTCTGTTGACTGACATTTTGTTTTATTCAATAACCAGAAACGAAGTACCGTAATGTCAACCTAAATTAATTAAAGTAAGAAATATTACGGCAACAAATTGGTAAATATAAACATACTTTATTAAGCAAAAGATAAAGATTGAGTAGTAAATATTTATTCCATAATTCATAAAATCTTATCTCTGTAATATGGCGATGAAAGAAATTTACTGTTTGAGAATTATGTTATACAGTGAATGATTTAATACTGTAACTGAAAGATATTTAAATCATTGATTACTACATTTTTTTTAAACTAGGTGTTTCCAAGTGGTTTTACCCTCATGATATACCATAAGATAATTTATCAATAATATTATATTTATTATGGCAATCTTACTAATATGTGGGTATTGGATTAGAATTTTTGCCACTTTCCCGCAAAACTGTTTTATTATTACACAAGCCCTAAATTTACTACCGTGATAGTATATGACCTAAAACCTGGTGTAAGTGTAGAGCTTGTTTCTACAGAAATAATTATTCAAAGCTATGCCGTTTGTTGCGGATATCCTACGTAACAGAGTTAAAGAAGTTTACTTTATATAATACTATAGATATATATTAGTAGCGTTTTTATTATTCAGAATCATCGGCGCCGCTACCGCCGCCCGCGGGCCGCTCAGCTCAGCTCAACATTCCGCTTCCGCTCACCTTCGCGACGGTCGCCATTTGCATATTCACATTATTTCTTGTTCACAATAAAGTCATATATTCTTAACCGGTCTTTCATCATCTCAACCATCTAAATACAGTCCGCTCTAACAATTATGATTCAGTTCATAAATTGCGAACGTCGATTAAATCTAATTAATGCATTGATCCAAATCGAAACACTCTGCTAATTGACCTTACTGAACGGGTTCTATGCCTTGTCGGACAAATTTAATAAGAAAAAAAAGTCATACATTTATTACGCTGACATTTATTACTTTAGTATCTATTTAAGTACTCTGAAAGATTTTATTATTAAATAAAATAACAGTAAATAAAAATCAGTTCCACACATACTTCCATTAAATACAAATTAACAATGTTAAAAGTATCTTAACGTTGTTTACAAACGTTATAATATTTCTACATTTTATTGTTTGTTTGTTTTCAATATTGAATTGAACAATGTGTCATACAATTGATAAAAGTTTGCCGAAATCGTACCCTATCGCCTTGAATTAACAATGAAAATCGAATGAAGTCATTGGGCGTACGCAATCGCTTTGCTTAGACACACGTCGGTCTCACAATAAAAGAGCTTTTAAAAACATCGAGGCTATCTCAAACGCTCGCGTTACTCGTTGTTTTGAAAGCACATAGACCGTTCACGACTACGTTTCCGACGAAGTGTCGACTTCGGGTTACGTTTAACACCGTCACATGAATCTCCCGCTCGGATGTTTGGACCGAACGAGCGTTCATTAACATTTTATGACTGATACGAGCTATAAAAGTGGAATAAGACGCATTCGACGGGTCATACGGTGTGATAGACGGCGGCTGGCACACTGTAGGAAGCGTTCCGTTATAGCATAAACTCATTCAAAACCACGCATTCTGATCCATCGAATGGCGGTTATTGCACATTTACAAAGTTATATCGACTTTGTTTGGATAAGGCACGCGGGAGCCAATATGAGCCAATATTGTTTTTCAACGGTACTTCATCTCGGAGTATAAACATAACAATGTTCAAATACAAGATATACTTGAGTAAAATACTCGCGTGGCTGCAAAAATTAGCATTGTAAACAAATATGAAGTTTAATAGGAGTCGAATCGGTCAGCGTTGCGATAAGTCGATGCATCGTCATAATTGCTTCATCGTGTCGTGTTTGAAAAACGTGCGCCTTTTGTTATTATTATGCGCGTGCGTCGAACACGATTACAGATACACGGATTTATTTGTAGGTAGTAACGATATCTGCGTAGTTAAGGCTAAGAATCGATATAGTTTTACAATATTTCTAGCAAGCGGTTTCGATGGTGAGGAGAACACATTATCTGACACAATAGTCTAATAGAAGGATATGATATTCGTCAATCCATCAATTTAATACCTTTTATTTTTCACATTACCATTGAATTGATATGTAAAGGCAGGTGATGAATTCGGCGCCATCTGCCTCTAATTGTGATTGTCCTAAGCTCGGTCCCGGTGGCACCCGCTCGTAGACAAATCGAACAGATCAGGGGCGCAAAAGATCGTAAAATTTTTTAGAACGTCTCCCAACAAAACGCGAATCGTAAAAGTAATTGGAGCCCATTCATATTAATAGACATTTACGAGGTCTCCATCATAAAATAGAGATTGTCGACGCTCTTATGCAATACTAGCGACTGTAGGCAATCTGTGATTTCGGTTCTGTTAATTCGTTTTGTGACTAGGGCATTCCAGTCGTATTGGCTTTAGACATACATTTCTTTATAGTAATGCTCGACAGCTGCTGTTTAATCTGTTAACTAACATAGTCCCTTTAAACTTTATACACGACATATTCTTTGCGTAACATTTTGTACAGAGCGACATAACTGCATTCAATTATTTACAAAACATATGGCTCTTTAATGACGAGAAATTAAAAACGGCTGTAAATAAATAAGGTACTGATGATTACTCCAACTAGTTAACTTTTCGTACAACTAAATATAAATTTGCAGAATGTACTTATTATATAGATGTCGTTATCTAAAATAGCATCGGAGCACATTAATCGAATTAAGAAAAATGTAACATCTGCCACATTTATTCGCGGGGCTGTAAGTGAGCCTTATTGGAGATTACAAGTAATATACGATATGACTTATCTATCTGTACAGCGCCTCCAAAATGACAGATAAATGGAGGGGGCATTAGGCAGCGCAGATGGCGCCTCCACACCTCCTCCGGGATACGAGCAATTTTCCAACCCTTAGCTTGATTCGATTTCGAAAGGTTTTCCCGGGGATATTTATTATAACATCTTTATTAACGTTTTGAAACGTTTGTTGTGAATTACATTCCGCCATTTTTTCTACGCACGTGACAGACTAATTTCTATTGTTTCCAAAAAGGAGAATATTTATAGTAGGAAATAATTTTATAAAATTGCACAACTTTAAAATGTTTACTATTATTCTATAACTTAATAGCCCAAGTGCCTTTAAACAAAGATAAATAAATAAATGATTACCACACATATTCGAATCGATGCGACGTCGCGTCCCTTCTTAAAATGGCAAATAGGTACTCAGACCTTTACTAAGATGAAGGCGAAAAATAAGCAAAGGTTTTAGTGTAATTATACAGTTTTCTCCTCTCACTAATTCTAGCATCCCCGCCTTTGTTTATGCGTGTAATATTTTAACGCGTAGCGCAATATCGTAACGTAATTTAAAACGAATTAGTGCCCCCTCTGAATTTCAAATTTGTATGCTCTCGCGCCCCGCGCTTAATGTACCTATATTTTAAAAAACAAAGGGTGCTACGTGTACTATTTTATAATCTCGGCCCCCTTTCCTCCTCCCCCTCCCCCTTCACCGTTGCTTTGTGCAAATGTTACAGCACAAACCCTCTAATGTAACGGTAGAGAGGTTTCTCGTAAAAATGGCTGCTTTATACTTACTAAAACGCCATTTACCTTCAAGTAAGCTACTGCTATTTTAAAAACAAACATTCGAGCAGCGAAATAGGAATATGTTTTAAATTTTAATCTGTTTTAATTAAACTTAGGCATACTTCTCGATCATCTCGTCACGTCTTAAGTATACTATGTTCTCAGTTATTCACTTTGTCATGATTTAATTAAATGACATGTTGAATAGTTCTTAAATAAATTGAATCGCGTTTGTTAATCTTACTATTTTAATGCAATTAATTCCCGTGAAAAAAGTGACAATTACCTTTTAAAGTAAAGTAAAGTAAAATTTTCTATCACATAAACACTATAATATAATTGCGTGACCAAAATTAATATTAAAGCAGTTAGCAGTAGTTCTTAAAGAACTTAGTTGAATGTTTATTGAAACACCTAAAAATAACGATTATGTTACGATTATACTAGTGGTGGCCTTTAAATTTAAACATTAACAGATCTTTATCTTTCTTATTATATTAAATAAAGTGGTAGAAAACGAGTAAGTTATAGTTATTGCTGTGAACACAAATTCCCTTTTAATTAAAAAAATTCTTTTGTAAAAACGAAACAGGTTTCGCCGGACTGGTTCCCTGGCTTAGTAACATTCTTCCCCGTACATATCTATCTGTATAAAATCCTACCTCCGTGCGAGTTGGACGAGGCGTGGTCAACTGCATCAAGGGGTTGTATGGAAATTGGAAGCGCTATGCAGGCGGTCTCCAACCGCGCTTGTTAGACTCTATTCTGCATTTATTAATTCAACTGCGTTATTTATCGCGGTCCATCGGTTGGACGCATAAATTCCATTAATTGAAACTTAATGCGGGCTGACGGATTTAGGAACGCAGCGAGAATTTACCTACAGATGACTCGGTTTATTGAGGCAAGGCAGTTAGAAGTTATGTGCATTGTTATAGGGTGATGGTGATATCGATTTGACTCAGGGTTGGCACTAGCGAGAAATTTACAAATAAATATTGAAATAATCTATTCTGACTCAATAAATTGACACAATTAAATCTCAATATACTATGTTACTCAAAAGAAGCAATTAAAAAAACAATTTAGATAAAGAAAAAACATTTAACAAATTTGAAATCTCAATGTGAAAGATTTCGTTTTAGTTTCGTTATGAAAATAGATTCATATTAAATTCAAATGTTTGAATGGATGGTTGTTTGTTAGCAGGTAAACGGATTTGTATTATATTTTACACAGAGATTATTACTGTTTGGAATATCACATAGCTAAGTAATTAAGTTTTTTTTTATGTCGCAAGAGCTAATTTATAATCGTTCATCGCATCGTACTTGTGTAGTTCTAGTGATGTTATGAATCACTTTAAGGACAAAAAACCAGTTCATCAAAATTGTTGATTAAAACCGTAACAACTAAACAATGCACATTGCTTATTAGGCGACATACACAGACAACGTAATAGTTTGGCGAGGTCTTAATTACTAAAGCCGGGTATCAGGGGTGCGATGCTCCCTTAAGTGCCGAGCTGCAGTCGGGCTAACGCGCCACTAAACTATGACACTGCCACTTTATATCGTACGCAGACGTTAGCGATTAACCAAGCTAGTTTTCTCATTATGACACAGTTTTCCTTATCGTTACTTATTACGTACTATATTTGGTCGGGTAAAAATGTTACACACGTAACACGAGATATATTTATGTGCAAGCCCAATAGGTAATACTTTCTGGAGATCGTTCACGTTTTCAATTATCAAAAATTAAAGCTATTATTAAGGAATTATATTTACATTATTTTAAAAAAGTTAGGTACCTATACTTTGAATTTTGTGACGCAATAAAATTTAAAATTCAAAAAGAGTAGGTATAAATTGTAATAAAGTAGAAAATATTTGAGCGCAATTAAGGCACCCTTATAATTCTAGGATGCCAGTCACATCGCCTGTTCTCCCCCAAACCCTCGTTAAAGGCCAGTGATTAAATATCGCCTCTCACGCATTCAGGCCGCATCTTTATTAAGCGTCCGCCATTTGCTACTCAGCAATTATAATTAAAAATTAATCCGGAGAGGAAAGTTTCATTTCGTCTCGTTGCTGGACAAAATGTTCCTCTGTTCTTTAGTTATGCACCTTCATAAATATAAATAAATAAATATGTTCTTAGCAGTTGAGTAGTTTTTAATAAATTATCTACGTGTATATGCTTTATTTCGCGTTTAAAGAAGCTTAAAGGTGAACTATTTAACATACCGTTATGTGAATACTTCCCCTTGGCGCCCCAAAAAGATAGAATTACAAATCGTTGGCTAAAATTTATGGCAGCCGCGTACTTATACAGCTCCCTTGGGGCGCGGGAGGAAATAAGCCTATTGACTATTTGGGTAAGCTAGCCGAGCTCGTTGTTGGTCAAAATGACCCTAAACATTTTATTTGCTGGTCGCTCGTCATGTTACGCGGTCAAACAGCGCTGACTAATCTTGAGAGAACATTCAAGGGATGTTTTCACACCCGTCCTCCTATAAACATAGCTAAAAACAGCTTCGCATAGTTTGAAAACATTCCAGAACTTGTTTCCTCTCGCTGCGCACCCTCACATCGCATACATCTCACACGTACACTTCCGCACGCTACGTGAATATTTATGGACGTAATGAACATAACGTGTAAGTTCGCAAATGTTACGGATCCCAATTTATTGCCAATCGATTAGCACCCCAGCGTACCCTCTGCTGCTTTATTTAATTGAAGCATTCCCGTGATTGGATTTGTAGATTGACGCAACCACCAAGATCCCGAAAATGTAATTATCGAAAAAGGTCTGGTTGCTTACGTGAATTTAAGAGCGATGCTTAAACATGTTAATTGTTTTTTTTTTAGAAATTTCGCGAGTGAAGTTCGCTCGTAATATAGCTAGTGTAATAGGTAAACGACGAGATAGGTAACTATGTCCGTATTCCCATGTCGACATCCTCACGCATGTAAATATGACACCCCATAAACTGAATGTTTTATAGGGTTCCACTACCATTCCAATTTATTCTGGACACTTTTTGTCTCCTTCGAGGGTGTTCGATTTTTAGGGGTGAATTTATAGCTTTTATTATGTATCTTTTGAGTGCTAATAGCTGTATCACCTTTAAATGGTAGTTATAAACGAATTGTTTATAAACATTTTAATACTAATATTTTTATAAAAGCCATTCACACTTATTAAAAAGAGTTCTTTGATATTGAAACATAAGTTGTGACTCAAAGGCAATGAGGCGATCTACATCGAGCGACAGTAAACGTTGTAAATTAGTCGTTGAATGCCACGTAAACTCGATAAATTTGCGCAGAATTTGCAATGTATCAAGCACGCACAGATCGATATCGGGCGGGAGCCGCCTTCCCGCATTGTAATCCGTTGTTTGGGCCGCGATATCGAGCGAACTAGCAAAATATTCTGATCTCGTAGCGATGTTACGCCCTCTGCCGCCGGCCCCCGCTATTTATACCTCTGTTATTGGCACTTCTTCAATGTCAGACGCACCCTGCGACTATCCCCTGATCCCCTTAGCCTTACAGATGCCCCCTGGTATCCCTAAACATACATTACGACACACCGCTCGAATACTAAGGGCGACAATGGCCAACATAAAATTATATCAATTGCTTGGATTTTATTCTTGGATTATAATTTCGGATTTAACACCTCCCTTGCGAAGGGTTGATTGAACTTCCATAGTTAGAAAAAGATATTCGCCGTTTGCGCTGTTAACAGGAGCTGATAGAAAAAAATTGCAATGTTAGGTTATGTACCTTTTTAAATACAATTTAAAAAGCTCGGCGGTTGTATTGAACGGTTTTAATTACTGTCAGGGTTGCCGGTTGAGAAAACACGCGTAGGCAGATCCATTCATATATTAAGTTGTTTATTTAACTGTTGAAAGTTAATGTTAATATGATTCTTGGATATAAAGACGATGAACATTATTATATTTGCTGCAGTCGACAGATTTTATCTACAGTAAATAATTACACTCCGCGCATAACCTTTGGCTACCACGTATAAACGACAGAATGTCGAGTAATTAAGTGGCATTCGAGGAGCAAAAGGAATCCAGTGTAAATTCGACAACATAAATCCTTGTGTCTCTTAATTCATCGATTTCTAGAACATATTCAGATAATTAAGGAAAATCATTGTCTTACAGAAAATAGGTTTCGTTTTTCGACATAATTTTTTTTACTGAAAATACGGAAATACATAAACTTATTGCTCCTTTTCAATCCAAATTATCTGCGAGGCTTTGTGATAAATTTTTTGATCAGTTTGCTGAAGCAGCAGTCTTTTTTTTCTATATATTATGCGCAAGAGTGAGTAAGTATTCTGTTTGTTAGTGAAATTAATTGAAAAAGTCTATTTAAATTGATATATTTCTAACTTGACCCACTTCATCGGGACATTTACTAGAAGGTATGTCATGTATGCGGGAGTAACAAAGCTACAGATTGCTGTATTTCCGTGCAGCAGCTAGTTCTAAATAAATTAAAATTACAAAATTCAAGTTAATTAAGTTCTCTGCTATAGAAACATTTGAAAATATAAATGAATACTCTGACTCTATGGGTGGTTGGAGCGGTAATTAAACAGTTCTTGATTATAATTTCCCAACGGTTAATTTCCATAAAATCTACGCGTTACGAGCAAAGTCCGGATAAATTTCATAATTCATGTATACCCGCCGAGACGACTGTGTATTGCAAACACCGTTTAGATAAAGCAGTTAAGTAAACTTTATATTAACATCGATTTTAAAAAAGCAGTCGTGCATCGCGAGGTACGAGTACGGCGTCGGCCGATCAAAAGTAAAACGCGTCAAAAAGTCGGATCGTAACAATTAAACTTGTCTACGATAAAAATTATATTTTAATTTCACATTGGAAACGATTAAATAACTTCAACGCTGTATTAATTGGACGCAAACTTGCGCGTTATTGTCCGGTTTGCGTTTCGTTGTCGAGAGAAAGAAACAGTTTCATTTAAATCTTTTCCTCCATACGGCGTAAGTGGGCGCACGTTAATTTCTGCGTCACACGGAACTTTGTTAATTATAGAAGCGTTTGTAATTACAATGGGCGAGCTTGGGGACTATAAAACAGCGTTAAGTCATTAAAAAATACTGTTTTACATTATAATCGGAATACCGCGTAGTTTTAGGACGTGAATATTGAAATTATTCGTTGTACGCACCTATTAATTCACCGTTTTCATTTAATAAATGAGTTTATCGTTATGTTTTAATGGCGCTTAAGATACTTAAGTAATTTAAGCAGCCATCAAATCAGCGTTGTGAGACATTTTGATACTTAGCTTGCTTAAGAATGTAAATACAAGACAATTTCATATAATTATATCGCTTACAGATATTCCGGGATTTCATTTAAACGTTAAGGTAATTGAATAAACAAAAATATTATAAACAACGCAATTACTTACGAATCTAGCGACTTTTACATGAACTGTAATTAACGTTGTATGGAAAGCTGTATAGACCTGATCAAATGTGAATATTTGTCCAATATTATTCTTATGGAATTCCAATTAATTGTAATGTTTGACATCATTTCGCAACCACTGCAGGATTTTATCTGCTTGTAGATTAACCAGAGTTAAAAATGAATGTAAGCTTTGAAGTGTCCTTTACAAATGCAACAATGTAAATGCGTGTAAACAGGATATTTTGTATAAAACGTTTATTATCCGAGTGTACGTAATTCCATTCCGCAAATGCGGTACGCCAGGTGAAAACGTCCCCCACTGGTTATATATCAAGATGTGTATCTCAGATTTACGCGGCGAGGCTGTTCGCGATTGTATCTCTCAGATTAATGCACGCGAGCCGCATAGAGCCTACGGCCTGGCCTACCCGCCGCCCGTAATATAATTCCATCCCCTTTATCTTGTAATTTATTCACCTTAACGACGCGAGGCTTTATTTTTTATTGTTTTACGTTTGATTGGAGCGCTTGAGTATTTTAAGTAAGCCGAGATGTCTACCATTTATCTGCCGTAAGGTATTCTAATTCTTGGAGGACTGTCTAATTAAGTAACTTTGTGACCACCTTAATTGGCTCGGCACCATGAATAGGTGTCTTTTATAATATATTCTATCTATGTAAAGATTTTTTATGTTACTAAATCTTTTATTTAAATATATAGGGTCTTAAAATTACAGAGAAATACATGGCAATGCCTGCCTTTAAATGTTGCAGTTAAGTCGCAAGTGTCATAGTTCAACGCGCGTTTATTTTCTTTATGACGTGCATTGCAAGTCGCTCGAAAGCTCGTAAATCACCTTCGAGCCTGTCGCCCGGCTTCCTCGAACGTGTGTAAGTGCCCAACTCTGGTCAGCGAGCCAATTTGTTTTTATTGAGACTACCCTCCAGTTATGCAAACTGGTCGGAAACGCTGAGCTCGCTGTAAACAAACTCAAAAGTGTCCAGTCACCGCTGACCTGCGAACGTGTAAACCTATCGTGCGCGGGTTTCCAAAGTTCGCTTACACGGCAACCAGGTCTCGATAAAATGGCCGTTACGACCACGTCCACCTTTAATCTCGACGCGAATGTTTTCACAAGCGCCTGCGTTCGGCCTCCGGGGCCGTGATCAGACGCATGTAAACAATACTTAACGTTAATAGAGATATAAATTGTAGACATGCCCCTAGTATAAGTGGGATTAATCAATTACCAAATCCTCCAATTATAATAGGTATAACTATAAAAAAAATTATAATAAAGGCATGGGCAGTAACAATAGTATTATAAATTTGATCATTTCCAATTAAAGATCCGGGGGTTCCTAATTCAGTTCGAATTAATAGACTAAGGGAAGTTCCTACTATTCTTG
>JAODUI010000032.1:5057093-5071062 GCA_027563995.1 Papilio gigon | reverse complement strand
TGTTTGCCTTTCGCTTTGTTTGCGTCTTAACGTTATATCAAACTTCACAAACAATGATCCTACGTTAACACAACCACGATACACGTTCGACCTTATAAATTTAAATGTTTATACGTTCTCTCGGAACATTTTAACTAATGTAGCGTTGAATTTCATACAATAAATTGTCTCGAACGGAGCATTAGTACATATTAGAATACCTACGATTCAGCTCGTGATAGACTAATAAAATAAATTCGAAGTGGCGCTTTGGCAGACGACATGGTGGTACTGAAATTAACATAACGTAGTTGCCGTACGCGAGTAGACCGAACTGCGCGGCGCTTACAAACTTAGTCGGTCTGTTGAACAATGCCTCCACCCATTCAGAAAGCAATAGAATCTCATCGCAGACAATATTATAACTACAGAGCGATATAAACATAAAATTACAAAGCTTATTTCAACCAAATGTATAAAGAATAAGTTTTTTTTTCTATCAACTGTAAGATTTTCCAAGTTACTACCAATCCAACGCGATCCGACTCTGAATATTCAATTACTTTTTATTTTGGGTCAAAGTAACGCGCCGCTGTCCCTTTCAATATGCATGCTGTTCGCCAACCTCCTTTGCATGACTATGTTGGCATTTAGACTTGTATTTAAATTGATAATTTGATGAATAATTTATTTAATTTATTACAAAAATTAAATCATTATTGTAATTAATTACAAACATGTTACACAAGTACGACACATACGGTTTGAGTCAAATTAAAACATATTTATTCATAATTAAAAAAATGAGATTAACTATTTATAAAAAGTAAATTGAAATCATTGACTGAAAACGAATAGTTCAGAATATTAAAAGTAGTCACCAGTTTTGGTAGAAACTAAAATGATTCATTATGTTTTTTTGGAGCACAGCCAATTTAATCTTTGTTTTATACATATTCGTGTTTGTTTTGTTTAATATTCTTCTCAATACTATAATGTACTACGTTTCCTTTTATATTCATTATCAACTTCAGCATCTAAACAGATATAACCCCTATCAACATTTGATAAACCTAAATTCAGTCAGGTGGTGGCTAAATAAAAATATTTTTTTTCTTCCAATATTTCATTCAAACTTCATTCTCAGTTATACGAGAGACGCGTATCAATCTCATGCAAATTACGCCTGCAGTCGAACAAATCACTTTCAATTTATGAATCGATCATTTTTTTATGTTACCAAGAAATCTATGTGTCATTTTATTGTTGCGCCTCGCACGAGAGCTAATCCCGCCATGTAAATTCCAAGCGCATTGACCATTCAAGTCAAACGTTTAAACAATTTACTGTATATCGTCGTTTGAAGGAAATTATGTTGGTACAAATGATTGGCTATACAAAACAGTATGTAAATCTAGGTGCAGGCGCATTAAAATATTGATGTATTCATAGGACAAGGCGACAGTCGCGGCATTCCAAGTAAAGTAGACCCGTCAGCCGGCCTACCTTACGACTGCTCACAGATAATCAAAATAAATTGCTTCGATCTTTGTATTTCGAGGTGAAACTTTTATCAATATTTATTATGTTTCTTTTGCTTATAATTAAGATATTTTTAACTTGTAAGTTGATAATATCTATATTATATTTAACGGAAACTAGAACGCTACGCTATGCCCATAAAAAGTATGTTTTGCATAAAAATACAAACACGTTAACAGTTATTTTATACCATGCGTAAAATGTAAAATTGTTTTGAATTTTATTATAACTATAAAAGGAAGACTTTTTATATAAAAATTATAATAAAACGGAATTTTGCATATTCTTGATTTAAAAAATAACTTAGATTGTCATTATGTTGACATTTAGTAACTTTTATACAAAAATTTAAAGATTATTAGAAAATAATTAAAAATCTTAGGTATCTATATTAACAGGAATTTTGTAAATTATAAATTAATTTTATTACGCACTATAGTTTGCGTTAGAATCTACCCATAGCCGGAAATACGACTCGAATATAGGAACTACGTGCGTTTTATGTTTGGAGTTATTATATTAAATGTTTCGGTCGTAAAGACGTGACGATTTGAAACTACGGAATTATATCTTCATAGACAATTGAAGAAACGTAAAATTGTACAGAAATTCCTTTAAAAACGTTTTCTTTTTATGCTCTAGTAAGAAAGTAAATTTTAAAAATACACTCTGATATCAAATTGCATAATAAAAGTTAATTTTAGATTCATTTAATTGTATAAATACATTTTTAAAAGAATAATGGTAGAAATATAATTAGCTTATCTCCGAAACGGCTAGACTCATTTGGACTTTTACTGGAAGGTAACTAACATGTGTAAATAACTAGGCATTAGTACAGTAACGATAGACTTTTGTTATTATTGTATTGATTCCGTTCGTCTACTCTATGACACGAATAGCTATCTAATTCTATAATAAAATAACTGCAAGTAAATTGCAAAGTTATTTTTTTTACATAAAATAATATTTCGTCTTCATCGCCGCGTCGTAAACATGTAGGTTTTATGTCAACAGGATACAAATTAAAATTGCAAAACGCCGGCTGTTCCGTCAGGTCACTGAAGTATTCTTTGTTTTTTTTTTGTTTTTGTAATCATTTACCTTACTATGATAATATTTGTACAGGTTATTTTTTATTAATACATTTGTGGAGTTATCTAATCTACTCATTAGAAAAAATAATAAGTATTATGTTAAGAACTATTTAATATTGTTACCAAAGTAAATTAATACGTATACTTAATAAGTAAAGGGCGAAGACGCAAACGAAAGCTTATATCAGAACTTTAAAAGACGGCTTATTACGATTTAAGGAAAATCATTTAATTGCTTAAGGATACTAATTTGTGTCACTGTAAAATAATTGCAAACATTAAATAATTGTTACATAACAAAGATGAACAGTTGACCAGTTATAATTCTCTTACGTGGCTAATAGATAAGTTACGGATATTACAAGAGCTGACGTTGTGAATAGCATTGCAAATAACAAATGCACGTATTGCGAACAAAATGCCAGAGATGAGATCACTACATGAATCATGTTTCACTCCGCCCGTTCTCTTACAGGCGATCCAATAAAATTTCATAGTGAGAAGTGATAAAATGTTTTACGTCACGTTAGTTTTACGCGATACCGACTTAAAAAGCGCCGAAATGTTACTACGGTCACAAAAGGAAGTTTACAAGTATTTTTCATAGAACTACTATAAAGTATTTACACTAAACTTTTGCTATTTCATGTGTTTAAATCACTATAACAAGTTTTTTCCTTGCCCGCTACATAAACTGTATACATTCCTATGACTTCTCTAGGAATTTACAGGAAGCGGAGAAACGACCGGATTAAATAAATTACTGTAACGAATTAACACTCGTGTCTATATATAGCGATTTGTAATTATTCGAAACGAAACCAACAGTTAAAATTTGAAATGCAATACCAACATTATAAGCATGACGTCTATATGGCGCCGTGCATAACCAATTGCGTTTGATTGAATATTAAAACGATAAATGAAAAAAAAAAACTGGCGATTATGTGTATAAAAATTGTTCTTAAAAAAAAAACATTTAAAATTCAAAGACACAGATGTTGGTGACCGTATGCGAGCGTAGTTAATTATTGTCTATTCCATTGCAACGTCGCAATCCACTCACGCGCAAGCCAATGAACCCATTGCACATTTTCGACACGATTCTAAATATAGTAGGTTACGTAACACGCTAATAGCAACATTTGTGGCCTTGAACGACAAAAGTATGTCGTCTTTGGCGCCATAACCATACTCGAACGTACTGCCTGATGGCAGACGTGCGGCGTGAGGCGTGAGGCGGCTTGCCTAACACAAGCTTTACTATACGCCATAATGGTTGACATTGACATTACGTACGGTGTAGAAACGGAAGCATATGGCCTTTTACGGCCACCGTAAGTTCATTATCAATATCACTTACTACGTAATCTTTAAGAATGTAGGGAAAATTAACAAATATGGATATACCATATAAACATTAAAATATTGTGCAATAATAAAAAAAAAATCGCCAATAACATAAACGGTCTTTACTGCGATAAGTTATAATGCTATATTAATTTTTAATGTTCGTCTATTATTTTCTATAGCCACTAAAACTTAATATAATAAAGTTAAATTTGGCGCCAACGCGCACAGATGTCGGCCGGCTTCTCTATGACAGTCACGTCCACAAATCTGGCACACTGTTTATACAACACAACGCCACGGGCTTGCCTCGTTAAATTTTTATTGCCGCAAGGTCGCCACTTTATGGTCAATTCTCAGCTGTTATTGTTCGCGGACGGAGTTTTTTTTTCCACTAGTCTCAAACGCCTTGTAACGGTAAAGTTACGATTGACAGCGATTATCTCATAATTGTTATGGAGCTATAAAACGATTTTTATAAGCTCTAAAAGCATAATCTGTTCTGTTTGGTCGATTACTAAAATATATTGATGATAAAGGTGTATTAATGCGGCACTATACCGCTGAGCGTATGGCCGCTATAAATTTGCGTATGCGACTGTTTTATATCGCAAATTTATCTAAAATACTGTGTGAATCCGACGCGACTGTAGTTTTAGCGGGCGCGAGTGCAAGTAGGAACGTTCGACCAACAAGCCGGCGCCAACGAACCAATCTCGCTTGTGATAGCAATGCGATGTTTTGACTGGGAATTTGGTGATATCGAGTTTTGTAAAACGACCGCACGGCGTTGAGTAATAAAGCAATTTGCGAACGTGCCAACAAAACAATGGGCCCGTTCTTAGTTTGTTTTAACAGCTTTCGACACCGTGATTTAAAACCCTTTGACTTATACCTTATTTGTAAACATCTTGTTGGCACAAAGGAAGGCATTTTAACAATGAGAGAATTTGCACAACCCTATTGCCGTGAACTCTTTGTTGGTCCTTTTTTCTTTAAATCCTGTGAAAGTAGAAAGCAAAATGCTATAAAAAATAACTAAAGAGTTGTATTTTGAAAACAACGGCTTAGTCAAAGAGGATAGTTGTTAAGTAATTTAACAATTGTGTTTTTAATTGTTTAATTACTATTTTTATTGATTGTACATAATTTAATTTAGTGTTCACTAAAACATTTCTTTGTAAATAAAAATGACGTCAGTGACATCTGCAGACTGACGAAGAAGGTCAATTTGACTTATGTTCTTTGTGCTTAAGGAAGTAAATCTAATATAGCATTGTACTATCTGTAGAGATACGTAATGTCTAAGATATATCCTACGCGCAAACAATACAAAAACTTGAAGTCGATTGCGCTTGCTTCACTATACGCTACCGTAGCAACAGGACACTATACTATTACCTTTATTCTGTAAAAAATAGCAGTAACTAATCAAAGACTACTGTAACGCTTTCTAAACGATTTCTGTTTAATTGTTTACCTCTACTCCTTGCCTATTGTCTATGGAGAAAGTTTCTGTACAAAGTTACCTTTATAAACCCTTTATATGCTTTTTGTGTTTTTTCGCCACGAATAGGTAGGTGTTCGTTGTTATTGTACAAAGCTTTTTGTTGCAAAAGGTAAAAAGGTAGCTTAAAGTGCCGACATTTAAGTTTTTAGCGAGTGAATGAGCAATTCTGGCTAGTGTGAACATTTTCTGGTGTGTTAAACGCTAATGTATAATGTCGTTTAATATTAAAAAAATAACAAGAGCTTATATCAAAGTAATACATTCATAATATGTATGATAAAGGCTTTGAAATTATTCTTAACATCAACTTTTTTTTTTTTTAATGTAAGTAAATTTTATAACCTGTACCATTCCGACTAAGCTCTAGGTTTGTGTTAGAATATGGTTTTATAAGAATTGTGTAATCGCGGCGTTCGAATTCTTGACTACGTGATTTGAAACATATAGCCGTAACCATTGGGTTATTGGCACTACAGTTTACTTACCCTTTAGTATCCAAAGTGGGCAGTGCATTAAATGATCATGGCGTATTCAAACGAAATTATTTTAACGTTATCAGTTTTATCATAAAAAAATACTGAAAAGGGAATTATATATCGGGTCCTGTATATTCAATGACAAAAAAACCTATCTCTTTGAGCAGAAGTTATTATAACAAATCTGTGTCTTAATTACTAACGAATTTAAAAATAGAGAAGGTTATATAAATTACACTCCTATTATTCTTATTATATACGGAACGTAAAAGTTGCCGGATTCTATAAGTGGCCATGTTGTTCTTTAAACGCGTTAAGAATAACAAATAAAAATATACATATAAACACCTGTGGATGGCTACAAAGGTAGAGGAATGCCGATGAAGCAGTGGATGGATTGTAGACAGAGGATATGCGTGAGAAGGAATTGAATTCGGATATGAAGGCTGATAGAGATGCATGAAATGCTGAGAAAAGGGCAGAATTATTAGACAAATTTTTAATTCAACAGCATAATTTAGTCTCCGCAAATATATTTGTGATGTTAATTGCAATGATTCAACTAAGCCGTGTCAAATGAATAATTGCAACAGAACATTACAGATGGCGTGGATGAAAGCTTTGTCGGCCTCTACACATGAACTTCAAATGTCTCTATAAATACACGTGATTTTATTAGTTCGTTCACGTTACCAAGTTGTGCCTTATACCATTATATTCTAAATTTGAATTTCGAACGCCACGTAGTTTCCAAGAATGCTACAATAAAGGAGGTTGTATGTGGAATATTTATGAGAAGCGTATTCCTATAGAATGTTGTAGACTTTTGAGAAGGTAATTTACATGAGTTTTCAGATTCTCTCAGGCAAATATGATCGCAATTTAACACCTTTACTATTTTACAACAATTTAACTTAAATAAAATGAAATATTTAATTGAATTTAATTATATATTTACGTCGAAATAAAAACAAGTAATCTTATCAGACACGTATAAACAATTATAACTGTAAAGAAAAAAAATAATCCATACTTTTTTTCATTTTCGTAAAACTACTATAAAAGCCGAAAAATGAGCTAGAATTAGATTTGTATTCCGAGTAGACGTAAGAGAAAATAGTTGATGATAAAGATCCTTCCTATCGTTATTTATGTAACCTTCACATGCACCTGGGTGGTCCCTTTGTAATGTAAAAGTCCTCTATTAAGAATCTCGAACGAACTGTTAGTTGGAACGTTTGAAGATCGTGTGTACAGACCGATGACCTTTATTTCTATATACATAAGACTTAAAACTAAAAGAAAATAAAATTGAAACGATAAATACCATTGAACTCACCGCAGACCACGCGGTCGAAGGGGCTCATCCAATCTGGAAATGGAAAATCTATTATCAATCGTATTGTATGTTCATTGTTTCGGCAGAGTCGCATGCACAACATATCAAAACTGTACTATACAAACTACAAAAAAAAAAACAATTTCAACACTAAAAACCTGAAAATCAGAGAAATTTTAAGAAAGATTCATTAATAATTGCTAGCTACATTTAATTTAAGATATTCTATTTGTGTCAATTTTTATTATCTGTTAAAATTGACACTTCATTTATATAATGAATTTCGTACAAAAATTAAGGATTAATTAAAGATGAGTCGTTTGTTCACAACAGCATAATGGAATAAAGCAATTAACGTTAACATCGCCTATTTTATACAGATTTATTAAAACATTAACATTCATTTTATATCAAAGCAGTTATAGCGTGGGCGGCGGTACCAATAAACGAATCGAATATAAAATACCGTAAGAAAAGTTTCCATACAAGAGAAATTGATGTATTTGTCAATATTTTAATTATAATTTTTATAATGTCTTTAAAGATGCATTCGAAAGGCGATATACTGAATTAAAGTTGAGCTATTGTAGAGCCGTGTAGTGTTCGCTAAGAACTTGTAGATTTTGTATCAAAAATTTTGGTTAAGCTACGTTCAGTAACCGAGTGTGCGGCAGAAAATTTGATACAAATTTTGTCTTAGCCACTAGCCATAAACTTTAAATATATTGTAATTTTTATGTTCTACAAAGGACATATATTTATTTTGGAATTTATTTATTTAAAATATATATATTTTTTAATGAAACGTAAATTTTCAACAATTATATTCATAGGTTTGTAAATAGTAACACAGTTTTGTTTAGGTTAGGTTAAATATAGTCGTATATATATAAATTATGTCGTCTACCTAGGTACTCCAAAAATTATCAATTTAGGTATATAATAATTACTATATAACGTGTCAATGTTGCGACTTTAAATATAATGTCGGTTATATGTTATCACATCGGCCCTATATTGAAGTAATGCGGGACAATTATGCAGGCTTTAATTAAGCCAGGTTCCTCAGCACTTAATTTAGAGTTGTCCCACTATCGATCGGAAACATAAAATGTTGTAAGCGAATACAATCGTTAATTACTTTTAAGTGCACACAAAACTCGATTAGGTCGTAAGCGATGAATCGATATCCAGCTTAAATAATTCACTCGTAATGATAATAAATGTCTTTTAAATGATATTTTTGTGCGCAATTTTTAAACGTTGCAACTCTAAAAAGGTTTAATTCTTTCAACCAAACGTTATATATCACAAGTCGAGATAGGAGTTAATAATGTTGTTACCTCAATTCTTGTTTTTATTTATTTATGTATTATGCTTATATTTAATTCAATTTTAAATTACAATAAATTACAAAGATAACAGGTGGGTAGTTTGATAAAATAACTCTATCAACCGACATAATTTCCCGCAGAATCCGTTTCTTTTTAAATAATTAAGAATGTTAATTGACTTTTGACATCCATAATTAATTACAATGGTAGAGAAGTTTCGAATATTCATAAATTTCCTCGATACTACTATTATTTATTATCAAAAAAGAAAAACATATTGAAGCCAAGCAGAATAAAATATTAAAACCATTATACTACCAAAAATTGACTAATTGTCATACAAAAAATAATATAAATATAAACAGCGCACTATCCAAGTGATATTTGTTTGAAACTAATGTGAAATTACCATTCCTCGTATGTAAATACTCTTAAATATTAACTCAACAATTAAGTAATTTAAAAATTGGAATAATCTCGTATTTATGTACCCTTAATTACGAGGTTATACCAATTTTTGAGTTAATTTACATTTTACTGTACTTGTGTTTAAGATAATCCTAGATTAAACACATTATATCGGTGGATATAGCGTTGCTAAAGTAATTAATAGCAATCAATAGCATGCAGAGCAATACACGCCGGGTTCGGGTGCATTGCGATTGGTTGCCGGCGGCCATGTTGGGTCGGCGCATGCGCCCCGCGCGCGGACCCACACGTGACTGGCTGCCACCGACAGGGATCGTATCTCCGGCCATTGTTGATTTTAAATTGATTGATTCCCAAGTTGTTCATAAAAATAGTTTTATTGCCTACATCTGTGTTTTTATTAATTAGAATTACTTCTCACTTAATTAAAAACCAATGACATCGCGAATAAAATGTAAATTACTTAATTATTGATAGTTTTAAATAAAATATCTTATACCAAAACATATAACTGTATCATGTTTCGTTGTAGAAATAGACGCAGGAATTGTATTATAACGCGATTTTAAACTTATAAATTAATAGCTACCCGTTATTCAAAACCGCGCCTAGTAAATTAAAGTTTTGTATTATAATTTTTACTTCGTGTTCATATTAAAGTCAGTTAATAAATTTAATTGATATGCAATAATAAAAGCAGCTGAAAATGACGCACTCCTGGCAACACCATCAATGGGTAGCGTGTCCGCCATCTTATTTTCGAGCACGTGGTGTCGCAAGCACCTGCCGTTGTATTTTCGTCCGGAATCAGCGCGCGACGGCTACATCGGCGCGATGCTCGGCTCATTTTTATAATCTAACATTAGCAACAAATCACATAAATAGTCGTTTATGAAACAAAAACAAGTCGGTTATAGGCCATTCGAAATAATTCGAGTGAGCTACGAGGCAGTTACGATGGCACACCGGCTTTGATTATGAGGTTCTTTACGCGTTGCGTTATTGACGACGGACATGTGCCAGGAAGGTCGATCTCCGATGCGGACGCAAAAATCTTTATGATTCACACGTTGCTACATGAGGAAATAGTTATTTTCACGAATAATTCATGTAACAGCTACTATAAGGGTTGTGTTCCAAAACGTTTATGTAAAATTTTATCATATTATAAAGTCTAAAATATTTCCATATAAAATCTAACCATACGTAACTATTTAACTATGCTATGTTTTAAATATTTCAAATGATTTAATCTTTTAATCACTTAGGCTTGGACTTTAGGTCAACCTAAGTACTTTTATATTTATTTAAATATATAATAAACCGTTTGATCCACCGTAATCTGTCATAAGATTTTTTTGTTTACTAATAGAATTTTGGTTATTAACCAGTCAATGTCACCTTCATTAAATAGAAAGGAAAATTTTGATATGTTGCCTAATTGTATTAATAACAGTTATAGATAGGCACTTATAGTCACCTTTAGATAACTTTTATACTGAATAGTAGGACTTTAAGTTCACCTTATGTTAAGTGGTGATACAATCAAAAGGTTGTATACGCTTTTAGTTTTAGCAAATGCCTATACAGTACTTTTAACTCTCCAAGGTAATTCATTTTTCAAGCCATTATTAAATGATTCATTTATGAATCTGTGTAGATTACCTATTAAGATTATTTTACTTGAATTCTATTTCAATTGAGTTAAAAAAACATTAATACATTTTTTTCAATTATCAGCTTTATACTAAAAATGTTTTTTTTTTTCAATATATTACACTTTCACTAATAAAATCAATACTAACAGAAAGCTATAAATGGCACCAAACACGGATGATGTTGTTCATTATAATAACATCGACAATACATTAGTAGGAACATAACGAGGCTTAAGTATTGGAACTTTGCCATTGTGACACCTTGCGCCCGCGCATGTATGTCTACGGATTTCTTATACCATTGCAAGATTCACAATGAACTCCTCTAGAAATATTCTACTGATAAGTTGAGTAATAATTGAAAAACAAACAACTATCGAGGAAAGACGCGTTCACACTTTAAAATTGATCGAACCATTTATGCTTAAAGTGATAATAAAATCACTAGGTCGTAGTTTTATAAGTCGCGCGAAGAAATCTCTAAATACTCATTGTCACTGCAAGTAAAAATTGTTAGGCGACATCACGATCTAATAATGCAATAAAAGATAATAAAACCGCGAATAAAAGTAATTGTGCCATTGTATTCAAAGCGTACAGGCTGTTAAATACAGTAATGGGCGGCAGTTTTTGTGTACAAAGTGGACCCCACGTGTGCGACATGCTCTATGTCCTAGGTTAGTTTTGTTTGTTACTGTTAAGGTCAAACGATAATACCCCCGGCGTGTACTGACGAATTGTAGAGTTCATTCGTTATCTGTGTAACTGTTAAAGAAGGTTTGAACTAAATTTATTTTATCACAACTGCTATGCTGTAGAATGAGTCTGGCAGTTAATACATTTTCATATTTTTTCATACTAACATTTAGTATATTTAGAAATTATTTATTAATATCAGAATTTAAAATATGAATTTTGTTTGCTTCTCCTATTTACTTGAAAATGAATTTCAAAAGTACGCAACCATTAGTGCCTACCTAATTGGAAAGTATTAAAGGCCTGTTTTCTTTGGTTATAGTTGTAAATGTAGTTAATAAAAACGAAATATTGTTATTACATTAATTTACCAAAATTAGGTAATCGGAATTGTCCTTATTAATATGGAAAATAATTACCTGTAAATATTGATAATTAATAATATTAAAATGCGTTGTTTGTAATTTATTCAAGTGCCCTTTTAAGAGAGATTTCAATGTTTAAATTAAAGGCGCGAAAATAGAACTTAAAAAGTACTTTGATGTTAATTAATTCGATGAACGAATGTCACTAATTGATTGTATAAAAAAAACGTTAAAGTGAGTAAAAAAAACAAAAAATTTTATCCGGCATAAGTTTATGAAGCAGTTTATTTATATTTCAAGATTGAAATCCGAACAATAAGATTCTTTGTATTTAAAACGTTTTGTTGCTGTTAATTGAAATAAATGTCGAAATAATTCGTTTGGTTATAAAACATAACGCCGTCGGCGGGAAAATATCTCGGCGTTGTTAACGACTGCGAGTACGGTGCGGAACGTGAAGCTCTACAATTAACTTCTTATCTACATTTTTAATTATGAATGTGTGTAATTAAACAGGCAATTAAAGAATAATCAGTATCAGGTCGAAATTATCATTTTTTTTTAAATTTAGAGTCCTCTTAACACGAAATTGACAATAAAACAGTCGTTAAAGATCTATTTATTATATTTGTATAAGTCATTACTATCTACTCTGATGACATAGTTTAATAAACAATAAATAGCAATAACAGATTCATAATAGCAAATATGTCTTATTAGTTTTTATCTATTATTGTTTATGTTCAGCGATACCCTTTATAGATGCATGTATACATATATTTTGTGTTATATCTAATAAGTAAATAGGGTTATAAAATTATTTTTTTGTTAGTACATATTTACATTATACGTTATACCGCCTTTCGAATGCCGACGAATACATTATAAATATACCAAAGTAAATAAGTAACAACTACATTTTAAAAAGCACGTTCAGCAATGTAAAGCAGTGGAAGGCGCGCAAACATAAATGTATCTACTATTAATGAACTACAAGTATTGTTTCTGATATAAATGATTTCAACGCGTTTGACAACAGGAACTAAACTCTAAAAATTAAATCAAAACTGTTACTGTCTACAGAACTTAAGAGGACATGCAATGATGGGAACATACCAGTGATAGACATCCACGGGTAGCGCGGGATGTCGGGCAGCGGCTGAGCGGAGGGCTGTGCGCAGGGCGCGCCCATAGCGTCCACCGAGGCGGCTGAAGCGGCCGAGGCGGCGGACGCAGCCGCCTGGTGGTAGAACTGCGCCGCCGCCGCCATGCTGGCTGAAGCCGCCGACACCGCCGCGCCACCGTTGTGCTGCGTCAGCGCGTAGTTCATCATGGGATCGGCACCCACCGCCGCAGGGTACCGGCAGCTCTTGTCGTCCGCGCCGACGCCCGTGAAGGGCACAGAGCCCCCGAACTGCTGGTGGTGCGACACGTAGGGGTACATCCTTGTGGGCGCGCCGGGTGATGCCGACGAGGAGGACGAGGAGCGCTGTGGGCTGCCGGCGCCCGGCGAGCCCGCGCCCAGCGCCGCCGCGCCCGACAACGAGGACGACAGCGACGAGGACAGCGAGGAAGATAGCGACGAGGACAGCGACGACGACAGCGACGCCTCTAGCGGCGACGCCCCCGCACCCGCGAATAGGTTCTGGTGGTGGAACTGTTGGTGGTACTTCGGGAGCATGCTATCGATGATGAACTTGGAACTCATCGCTCGGCGGCGACGCGGCGCGCGACGTACGCCTCGCGGGAGGATGCGTTTATCGCCGGCGATTCGGATCGATTCGCGCGCGTGCACCTCTAGTATGGCCGCGGATCGTTTATGACCCGCGTATGAGGCTCTACGACTCTGAATTCCCCGTCGCGGCGAGCGTTACCGCCGCCGCGCTCTGCGAGCGGGATGGCGAATCCAACACACCGAGTGCGAGCGAGATAGAATTTATGTAACGCGCCGGGACGGAAACCTATCCGTCTCATTAATTCCTACCTGCGTGGCGCATATTAGAAAGAGATAAAAGCTATTCGCTAACGAGTTTCCCGCCGGCCATTGTTGGCGATGGCGGGAGGCCCGCGCACCCCGCGCGCCCCGCCGCTGCGCCAATAGTGCCCCGCTGCAGAACATTCGCCGCCAATCACAAACCATTCCGGCACTTCTAGCTGTCAAACTGAATGGTATTAAACCAAACTGCAACAGTTT
>JAODUI010000032.1:4985443-5044311 GCA_027563995.1 Papilio gigon | reverse complement strand
CCAATAACATTTTCATCTGAGAAACTGGTCATAAATATAAACAAATTATTAATTTGCTAATTACTAAAAGACATTTAGTACATAAGAGAGGAGAGAGAACTATTGTAAATATATTACGTCAAAGTGAATGGTAGAGTCAAATGACTTAGGGAAATATATAATTGAAACATAAATATTCCATTAATCAGGTAAACGAACGAAGAAACTTACAGTTTTTTTTAGTCGGATAATATTTTACCTTACAGAAAATTTTCTGGCAACGACTAACCTTATTCACCTTTAAGGTCTTGTCAGGGTACCTTACTAGTACGGAATTGACAGTCTGATAACAATCTAGAGCTGACGAAGGTACAAACATGTGTATTTAAATAAATTCACATATAAATATTTCGGATCGTTCGCCAGGCTTAATGGTACCGTTAAATACGAAGCCTTGAATTATATTTATTGCAATATTATTTTAAACATAAATAAAATATAATTCGATGTATTAAAATTATTCCCACCAGTACAGTTAAAGTGTACGCAACCAATGTACACAATGCAAGAAAATTGCACAACGTAAAACCATAAAACCATTACTCGATTACCCAACCCTTTGAGGTGTAATAAATATTGCTGTCACACAGCAAAAGACATAAATTTTATACAATTACAACTTTATACTAAAGTGATAAGACTCAGTTTTGAACAACGATTCATTGTACTAAAGTATTTTACCTTTGTGAGGACTTTACTGTAAAGATAATTGGTAGATAAAGGATTTAAGTGTAGTTATAATCACAGGTAATAGGGGAAGAAAGCGCGAAATACACGCAGTCTTCATTTGGTTGCAAAAGAGTACGTTAGAAGGAAATATTGTGTTTACAATGTCATGTGATTTAGGTATGGTAATTTTTATATTGCTTTACAAGTGACAAGTGGGTGCAAATTCGTATTAAAAGTTACAAATATCAATTAATGTGTTATAAAATAACGACAACCAGTGTTTACACCAGTATAGGTAAGACTTACAATAAAATCTACTAAGTTATTGCTGTGTAAATTAACTTCATGCAACACATTAATGTATTTATTGCATATTGCTAGATTCGACGTGTTTCGATTACCTTCTAGTCTTAGGCCAGATACGTATAAACTGCTTACTTCATACTTCTGTATTGATTTCAGCAAATGCTTTGGTTGTTTTCATTTTCTTTTATGATAAAAAAACTCGTTCAATGAAAGCTCTATTGTTTTTAGTAATTAGTAGAATAACAACGAAATATAGTTATTTTTCAATTTAAACATGAAACATAGTAAAAGAGTGTAATGTTGCATATTCTTAACTCCTCTCTTCTATCAGAACACAGTTGTTTCCTCTTGTTAACGGTATATTTCTACATTATTATATTACTGATTGTTTTCTGGAATATTAAACAAACGCAAAGTCCAATTTTGTCCTGTAAACCGATGATCAATTAGCATTAGATATTGTGTAATGTAAATTCAAACCACTTGACTACAAACAACATTCATTTTAATACGGCGCTTAGATATCAATAAAAGCATTTCCGAGGTTTCAACGCCGTAAACTGCCCCATAAAACGGTTTATGGTCCATACGTACACACATTAAAGAGATAGGTACAACAATAAATCATTATAAATATACGTTATAAACAAAACTCGCGGCAAGGGTTCGAGAGTAAATAATTTTACGACATTTACGACCTTGAGTTCTCTCGCGAAATATTGATGTATTAAATCAAATATGATTTAAAGTTTCCTTTCTATCTTCTCCGCGAACCGAGTTGTTATCAATGGGTATTTATAAATCTAGGAGCACGTGCATATATCATTTAGTACATGGTAGAAATTTTACGTATAAAAGTAGTTGGGGAGGTACGACAGAGATTGTAACTGCGCGATGTCGTGCACTCAGCCAGTAACTGCGGTGCGATGGAGCAAATGTTTCTATCTGCCACTGTTAACTGTTAGGTATACGCATTAGGCGTTATTTCCTCCCCTAATGTTGGTGAATTTTCGACATCAGTTCTAAATTTTCTTTTCCCACTGAATTGTTATTTCATGTAATTTTTCATTCGCTTTACATTTGACAGGATTACATTTTTTTTTGGATGGAAATTATTAAAGAAAATACTTTTTAACGTGCCTAACAACCGTAAGACTGTCTATATCACATTTTCTGTTGAACACAAAACAAACTTCGTTCTGTAGTTATTAGTTCGTAAGTAGACCTATTAGATCTGAAAAAAACGTAAAGCAAACAATGATAGCGCATAAAATATTGTAAGAAAATTATTATTGAAGAAACGATGTTAGTTTCATAATATATAAAGACATAGTATGTAAAACAACGTTACAAAATAACGTTAATATTTATTGAAGTAAAATGAATTTAAATAGTTTTAATGTTGGTGATTTGAATAGCCGTCTGAATAGAAAACGTAGTCGTGAAGAATGGCATGTGGTCACACGGCACTGTCGCACCAGTCAAACTGGCCGCGCCGCCTATACCAACATATCTATACATTTATGTTAAACAACCACGTTGAACAAGTCATCACGAACCAAAATTGACAAAATAACGGGATGTCATTAACATAGTTGACAACAGTGAGCCTTTAAAGTTTCGTTATCTATTTATAGTTGGCAAAACACTTCAATAGTAACAAATTGTAGTAATCTAAATAGGTAATTCAATAAATTAATGTTTGTAATTAAATAAATGACAACGGCGAAATTACTTCCAGTATCTAATGTACTAACAATGGAATTAAAAAGTTAGTTACGAGTATAATTAATTATGTAAATAGCAAATAATTTAAGCAAATTAAAATGTTATTCTCCACTATTATAGATCCGCGAAGTACTATTATATAGATATGTAAAGACTTTATGAAAGAAGAGACGTTACTAAATTTTGTACATATGATTACGCATGAATCATGAATCGAATTCTATTTACTTTAATGTCATATCATTACATTTATATGAAAAGTGAAACCTTGTACTGCCTTTTAAGGAAATTGCAAGTGCTGATGAACGTGAAATTCGACACAGTTAAAGTTAATGAGGAAAAGTGTAATAAGCTTTTGTCTTATACAAAACCTTTTGATTATACAGGCTTGATCGTTTCCTGTTTACTTCAGAACCAATTAGTTTCTTAACGTATGTAGTACTAGGGTACCTTTCTAGACATCTCATAATCTGCCATTAGGCTTACATGTCTGTTATGATAACCCAAATAAACTAAATAAAAAAAAATATCAAACATCGTTTATATTACTACACCATTTACATCAAGTATGAAGAAAAAAGATCACAATAGACATAGGTGGGTTACTTAGCAAATTACAAACTTAATATTGTAGTACGTTCCCTACGTATATAGCAAAATAAGAGAAGTTCGAAACAAAGCAGTATCTAGTAACAAGTAAACCCGTTCGGACTATAGGTAGGTAATTAGCAAAGTTCCAGTAGTTCGCTCGCCGTCCCCGCCTAGGGTCGGAGACGGTGGAAGCCAATTTACAGTTGCCGTCCGGCTGGTTAAAAAGCAAAAGTTTCGTCGCAACTTCACTCGATACTAAGCCCTTTATTTCTACTTATTTTATAAGACAAGTATTGCACGAACATGTTGTGTTCTTACGTTACATATAAATGCCATTAAAGAAATTCTTATCGAATTTTATCAATACCATTCACTTGACAAATATTTCTTAAATAAGAATTAACTTCTGATAATACGATGTATTTAATTGATAAGCTTACAGATTAAATATTGAATTTGAAACCATTTATAATATGAACGAAACAAATAAAATTATCAATTTACTTTAACAAAACCAAAGTTATGTCTTAATTACTTTTTACCGTAGTTGTAAACAATGATTTTCGGTACATAATTACATTGCATTTATAATATACAAATTTACATATACATATAATGTAGAAGGACTGGACAGGTCGACGCAGCGCGGGCATGCCTCCCGCAAGATGGACCGATGATCTGGTTAAGTTTGCGGGCTCATCCTGGATGAGGGCGGCCGAGAACCGATCGTCGTGGCCATCTTTGGGGGAGGCCTACGCTCAGCAGTGGGTGACATGTGGCTGATATATGATGATAATGTAGCTGTTTTTAGTTACATATAAAAAGTAGCTTAGTTCATTTGATTCGTAGTTGTCGCTTAAGCCGATTTATATAATTGAGTATATTTTAAGATCAGAGTAAAATAATTACGGCATTACAACATAAGATAGCATTCAAAGTGTTTGTTTATAATATAATTTTATTCCGGCGCGTTAGGGAAAGGTTAATCCGCAGTATCGGATCAGACACTAAATTTACCTGAATTTATTGTCGACTTTTACCTTCTTCGAAGATAAAGTCTTAAATAAGTTACAAAGTGTACGTTGCTACGTGGTTATCTATCCCTTATGTCACCGATAGTTGATAATGAACTCTAAAAAAAAAAAAATTACTTTGTGAGCCAATTAAGTTTAAACAAAAGAATAATGTCAGCGGTATAACAAATGGAAGTAACTAATTAGAATATGATTTCTTATAGGTATTAAAAACTTTAGTATTCCATTTTTCAATAAAACGTTTAGAACTATGTCACATTAAATTGCTCATAATAAAAATAAGCAAGTGTATAATAAACACGATAAAATCCCAAATTTATTAACAATGAATTTTTACTGGAAACTTTCCAAATTCGCATCGTGACATTAAAAGGGCAAAAACTTAGAATCGTTGACATTTCTTTGCAAACTAATGTACATGTAAAACTGAATACCAATAGTTACTTAGTTGTAAACTATTCCGAAACTAAAACAGTTAAAACGCGACTCGACTGTCGAAAATTGGAAAAGTTCAAGTTGATGGATCTTACGTGATAGTGTGTACTGGCCTTAATTAAAGCGCCCTGATTAAATCGACAATTATACATTCGCTTGTTCAGACCTTTAATTAGAGAAATTTCACGCGGTCATTCACTACGCGTAGTATTCTAGTTTCTTCGTGTTTGATATGGAAACAAACGTAGGACCATTAGGACCGCTTCATTATAAAGTTAAATCTCTACATGCGTATTAATTCAATTAACGAACAATTTATTTAGTTGCAATTAGAATTCAATTGACTTGTATATGTGACCGTAAAAGTATACGAATAACTTTAATATATGACTCATTTGAATAATTCTATATAATTGTTACACTCGCAATTATAGATTAAACGAAGCAATATTTATTAACATTACGTATGGTAATAACATGTAATAAAACCAGGCGTCTTGGTTTTCTGCTGTGATAAACTATTTTTTTATCTATTAAATTTGAAGTTACTAAGGCCAATGATTCAGTGCATTTCTGAAGTAACGAAGTTGAATCGGTTTGAACAATATAGTTTAAGCATAAAAATGATTCGATATTCAAATTTTGAATTTATTATTGTGATATTGAAGAATGATTAATGTTTATATTATAAGCTATGTAAAATGTGCACAAGGAGTGTTTTAATGTGAAATAAGATCGTATTATGAATTAATTGCACGTTAGTTATTATAGTTTAAGAAATATCCGAGATGGCGTTCGCTGGTGTTGCAGTGTCGCAGTGGCGCAATCCGCCAGCGTGGACCAGACGCGATGAGCTTCAAAGTTTCAATTACGCTGCTGTAATTAAGTGACGGCAGACACGGCGGCAAACTTCTCTTGCTATCAAACTGATTCACTTTTATCGAGCATGGGTTCGACTTAATTTTTGTAGACGTCCTTTCCTACGACACTCCGCTTTGTGCTCTGCTGCCTTCCAATTTCAATTTGGAACGGAATTTTAATGGTGAGACTGCGACATTCCACGTAGGATACGAAATGTTCTTATCGGAAATTATTTTGTAAGCTCCAAAAGGACGGACTTTTCATAATCAAGTTTGTAATGTTTGAAATTATCCACTGTTTTTTTTTCAAACTTACCTAGTACTAGCTACTGTATTGTTTCTATTTTAATCAGTTACCAATATATTTTACTGATAAAATAATTTTTGATACATGTCCAGTAGTTTTTAAGCTTATTATTTTTGGCTTCATATCGAAATTCAAATCTTTCATCTTTATAGTAGAAGTGTATACATAAAGCTTTCAAACATTAAAAGGTCACTAACTTCCTTTTAATATAAATGAGACATTTTTGAATCCGATATTCATTGCCACAAAACAAATGAAGTTATTAATTAATTTATAATTTTCAGACTAATTGAAACGTTCAACCGAAAAGCAGTCTTTTCATACATACCACCTACCAGCGAAATACGTGGACACATTATTGAGACTTGAAAGCGTTTTTTAATTAAGCAAAGTGTTCATTATTGGCTTCCCTAATTGTGTGTAACGGAATGGATTTTTGTCAGAAATTGTATTTTTACACCACGCCCTAAATTTCAATCGTTTCTTCTCATGATTTTATTAATTCAATTGAATAAATACTGCAGTTTCTTTTATTTTTGAACTGAATGTCATTTGTTTTATATAACTCTGCAAATTTTAATTTGTCACGCAATAAGTCACGAATTTTCTTTGATTGGTGAATTTTAACTATACAAAAAACAATAATTTATAACAAAAAAGTTGAATGAAATAAAAAAAAAACTTTCAATTGTGAAGCTCGTATTATATTCGATGCATATGTAAAATCAATCGTTTCCGAAGCAATTATAAAGTTATAAGCGTTTCGTCAGAGTAGCGGTTGTCGTTTGAAGTACGGACCGATACGAATTTTACATCTTAATACATAGATACGTTTGCATTTCACACCTAACTAATTAAGTTATTATCGATTGACGACTATTAAAAGCAATTGTCGATTCGACAGGCTACAAATGTGTGGTTCATGGCCGGACGCTTCGAACGGTTTAATCGCGCTGTGCGAGTAGGTGCGCAATAGTTTTGGATTGGATAATTTTAAACGTTGCTGCCGACATAGGGCAAGTCTCCCCTAATTTGTTTCGTGCCTAAGTTTGGACTTGAGAGGCGGGTCGGGCTCGTATCGGGCGTCATATTGCTCTGACAACTTAAAATATCCCTACAAGTATTCCCCAGTAGCTGCTATGTTGTTTACAACTTTAATTCTATTTCAATTACATTTTGTACAATCATTTCGCCTCATTTTCGACCATGATACGTTACTTTAAGACAAAGAAATTAGTTGAAAATTGACCAATAGTTAACATTTTTACTCAACTTATATCATAAAGTAATATTTGTCTATTAAATATTCCAAGAAATACAGACATAATAAAAGTAGACAATTTAGTACAGTTCCGGCGAACGATTTAATTGTACTATTTAATTAAACAAACTGATCTTTTAAAACGTTTCGCGAAAAATATTGTTAAAACCAGATAATTGTTGCATTTATATTCATAACGATGCGGTCAAAGGCTTTACCATTTTAGAATTATTATAATGTTTCAATTTATTTTGTTCCAGCATGGAGTTTTTTGTTAACAACGAATAGATTTGTCTCGAAGATTTTTGTTTGAGAATATAAAATCATATGTCAAACATTATATGGGAAAACATTACTTGAGATATGGTATTTATGTGCGTTAATAATATATCAGTAAAATCAGCGACTGTAGTTGCACTTACCAAAAAAGTAATCTAGATATTTATAATAAATGTGCAATCTTACCTTACCTAATTCATTTGGTTTTCTATGTAATGTTGATTGATGCAATTACAATACAATTTTCTTGTTCTTAACAATCATTATCCGAAAAAATATATTCTGATACTAACTGATAGGATGAATCACGAACAACAACTGACTTCCGCGGCATTGCTCTTAAAAAATTAAACTCCGCAAGAGAATTTGTGACGGTTGACAAAACTTTTTTTCTAAAAAGGTTATTGTCTCAACGTTTGCATGACGCTTGTTAAATTTACGAGGCAATAAGGAAGTGTCAATTCGTCTATATTTTGACGAAAGGGTTGAATGGTTCATTGTGCAAAGATCTTTGTTGCTTTTTTAAGGTTTTGTGATGTCCAAGTTAACGTCCGTCGTTGTTGTACGGGCTTATTGTTCTCCTTGTAATGTTTCATTATTTGTTTTTATAATTTTTGGAGTGTCGTTTGTCTGCCTATATGGGTTGAGGTAAAAAGTCGAGCTTTGCTTTTCATTTTCTATTAAATCTTTTCTAAAATATTTTTTTTCATTTATGACGCACTAGCTGTCGCCGGATTCTCAGTCCGTGCGATATTAAAAGAAACTTAACATTATCCTTCGGTTCCTTCACACAGTGATCGAAATCTGTACGAAATTTCGTCCGGACGTGTGTAGCCGCTCTGTAGTTATATTGTACCCACCCGAACTTTCGCATTTTTAATATTGTGCAGTAAAACATAAATAATACATCTCATGTATTAGTCTTCATACCATACACCAAGAGTAGATGATCCTAAAGTAATCCTTATAACGAGATTACTATAACATTGATATGAATATAATATGAAAATGAGCGGGGTGCGGGCGAGCACTTCGCATCGAACCCACGTCCATTTGCGAAGGGGCATTGCGCATTGCGATAGCATCCGCATCGCAGAGGCGTGCGCATTGTCTGCATTCATTGTAGGTGCATTACAGTGCAACAGGGCCATATATCAGTCCATTACGTCTGATTGTGGACGCCGTCTGCATTGATTAAGGAAGGTCGCTTGATACACTCCTCGACCGGAGCCAGATGCGACTACTCGAGTATCTTTTAACATGCCACAATTGGACGTGATCATTGCTAACGTTTTTGCAATTAATTTCGAAGGTTTCTTGTTTACATACTATAACGTTTTATATCATTAATATTTGTTTTTGTATTAAAACTTCATACGAGGATAAAAACCTATAAAGTACTCATGGGAAGCAGGATTCTGTAAATAAAATTTACAAGATAATTACTGATATCGACCAAGGAACATAGGTAGACATAGTCTCAACTTTTTTGTCAGGTGTACATTGTTATTGTTTGAGTTTATACTTAGGGGCAATCTTAGTAAAAAGACCTTATAATTACAACTTAGATCGTTTAGTTTTGTAGTGTTACATTATCCTTTTAAACAATATTATTTATCCTAATAATATTTCTTCTTCGATGTCGTGCACTATGTTTATTCATTGCGTGTCGCTGTCGGTATATTATTTACAATAATTGATATTTCTGGCACATTCCGTTACTGTGGCGCCATATAAAGATATACGTACATACCACTACGTAGGTCTGCAATCAAGGAATACGTGATGTATTTAATTTATATGTTTTAAATTGTTTTTCCCACAGTTATCTTTGTCATTTTGTGTTTGGAGTCGAGTGCCAAATATTTCAAAGCTTGGAACAAAAGATATTCTGGCACGGCTCGATCCATTTTTTGTGGACGATTGTCTCTTTATTATTTTGTTCGTTGATTTAAATTTACCTTGAGATACGAGCTAGTGTCTATCTTGATTATTTACAACATTGTTATTGACTTGTCCATGACAGGGAAAATTACTATAGTATCTATATAATGTTAATATTTGCAGGGACGATGGCAATGTATATTACACAAAATTAACACCAATTTCTTTATACAAAAGAGAAAGAAGAGAAAATAGCTATTCTTATTCTGCACAAAAGTTTTTCCGATCGCAATTCAAACGAAATAGACAAGGAAAAATTGAATTTTCTGCGCTTCCGCGAGTCCAGATGTTACGCTGCTGAATATCTAAAATGAACGAGGAATTAAATTTAGTATTATTAAATATAAACATAATAATGTTAAGCATAAACCTAATTGATGACTTTAAAATGTTATCTACGTTATAATTACCTTACAACCATTAATAAGCGCGGTTATACTCTCGATCGTGTTTTATTTTTTCTTAATATAATTATAATTATTTTAGTGTCAGTGTGTTCAGCAGTTAACTGAATAACAACGATAAGATTAAGAACCTGTTTGCAGATAATTAAGTTCATTGTCCATGATTGAAATGATTATTTAAAGTAATTATCATCGTTAACATAATATGAATTTAGAGTACATTCAATAGTATTTGGGATTGTAGTTTTTTAGACGAGATTTTTTTAAGTCACCATTAGGTACTAAAAATTCTAAATTGATTACTCAAAAACACGCCTAGTAAATATATTTCTGGAGTGATAATGTAAACTTTTATAAATTCTATGTTGAATAATTTTAATATATTTGAATTTGTTACTTGATACAAATCACTTTTAGGTGCCTGTATAGCCGGCTAACCCCCGGACGGAAGAGCACAACGTCCCGGGATACGCCTGTCATTGTAATGCAAATGTGTATGCTGTCTGCCTCACAATTACCCCTACGGTCAAGCGGGAGCCGACCGATGACCGAGCATAGCAACCCTCCATTTAAAGCAATATCGACCCCACAACAAACCATGGGCTCGCAATTTTCACCTTTATTACATCGAACTAACTCCGCTTCTCCCGTGAAACTAGTACAGGACAGTTAAAGATATATTTCATGGAGATATGTTTATGAGTGTCGCTAATGCGGTGAAGTAGTGTGAAGGAATGGCGTAGCAATTGTGTGGACAGCCATTAAGGCCTCTGCGTGTAACGCCTATCGTTACGAGACAAGGATCTCAAGCGACATCGTTCATAATTATGTATAACCCTGTTACTTTTGCTGCCATAGAATTTACTAGTCAAATGCAAGGAATATTTTTTTTTTTAAATTTTGACAAAAGCAATAGATTTAAAACTGCGAAGTGTCTTTTATTATCATCATAAAGCAAATAGCTATGACTGCGTTTAAATATAGGAGAATATCGATGGTATTAAAAAGTTCCACGGAATCTAATGATAACTGTATAGGTAGCGAGCATATTCTAACCTTTTGACCTTGTATTCATAACTTTAAAAAAACTTTTATGAGAAAACGTCTATAAATATTTCTGGTAGACTATCGCCATGGCTGTTTAAAGTAGATCATTTCAAATTCAAAACGTAAGTATATCTGGTCCAAAAACATATAACATTTGACCCTGCAAAATTTGTAGGCAATAAAATAGTTCATTATAAGTAATAAAGTAACCGCTCCTTATTTAAATTTGTAGAACTGGTTACAATAATTCTGTTTGCCGCAAAATATATACGGTATCCATTACTATATGAATACGAAAGGTTTAATGACCGTTGGAAACCGGTCGTTAATGTAGACTTTCTTTTGAAAACATCGAATTCATTGTTATATTATTTCAGTCCTGGTTCTGTTTTCAACACAATGTCTGAAGCATTTTATAATAATATGTGCCCTAATTTATTTAACTTTGCACGTTCTTAAAATGATGACTAGAAGTTGGCGCATCAAAATTTAATAGGTCGTATAGTAAAATATTTCATATATTTTAGCTTTAAACTTGACTAAAGACGTAAAAGATACGTAAATCTGAATTGATTTGCCGCGAGCCGATGGTGACTGGGGCTGACTTTAAGATACTTGGCCGTTCGACTGAAAGGAAAAAGGCCTTATTTAATTTTATAGCTTCCTTTGTAGGTAAATGAGGCATAAAAGTTTCTAGTCAAAGACGACGCGCAGTGTGTAGACACAATTTATATACAAAGGTTTATAAAATAAGAATAAAAGCAAAATAAAAATACGAGGTGTTTAGACCAGGCTATCCCCTGGGCACGTCGCAAATGTTCTCGTCTTCCTCGCAATTTCACAAACTCTGCACACACTGTACCATTGTCTACCCATGTACCGCACATAACCACTTTAAAATAACCACCCCGCCTCCCCGGTCGCCATTATGAAAAGGGAGAAGAGGAGGAAATATGCCTCTGGCGCTGGTTCTTACTAAACTGGTGCTACTTAAGACGGAAATAACAAGACTAGAAACTAAATTAGAATACATGTTTTCAAGAGTCGTTTTAAAATATTTTCTTAGTTCCTACTTTGTTTATGTTACTGTTGAGAATTGATTTTAATAGACCCTTTACTTTTATGTAGACCGATGTTCTATGAATTCAGCGTGATGAATATTTTAGATTAGATTAAAAAATCATTAAATTAACTTATAACATTTTGAATTGAGACTTATAAATACATATAACTGACAGATTAAAAACAGACGATTTTTTAAACATTAAGAATAAAATTAAAGCTAAGTTGAAAGGAATTCGTAAATGATTTAAAAACTCCAGCATTAATTATAAAACAGAGTTTGCACCACACGACCCTATTTTAAATGTTGAGATAAAAAAAATCATTAATAATGGTCTTACATAACTTATTTTAATATGAAACGGCCAGCGAACAAGACCTCCCACGCTTCCCGCTTTCAATATTAAAAATCATAAAAATACCTTTTGTTCAAACCGACCACAGGGTCCAACAACTGCTGGATGTTTCAACTCTCTATGCGGCAACCTGCGGGCGGTATTATTTAAGCGCGCCATATCGATTTATTTTATCCGAAACTGCTGCAATTATGACATTAATTCAGATCATAAAATCAATAGGATCTACGTATAGAACTGTAGTAAAGAATAACTTTATTTGAAGCCGGTGCCGCGTTAACAAAAATGATTCCATCGACTGTAGTCTTTTTTTTTTAGTTTCGTAGACACGTTCATATATAGTAGGGAAAGATTGGGGACCGAGGAAGGTGTGGGAAGAACGCCGAATCAGACGATCCCGCGCGGGAGATCGGCCATAGATAAATTGACGGTACGCGGGCGTTTCGGAGTCGCTTATTCGAACGTTCACAATGGCTACACAACTATAGATTATACTCAAACCAGTTATGTAGATGCTACAGCAATAAGTTCAATATTTAAAGACGAAGATATTATCCAGCCGATGGGTGATTATTTTAAAAGTTTCATTTGCAATCGAGGACTGGATTATCATAGTAAATTTTGTCAGGACGCCATTCCTGCCGCGATACCGGCTGTAAGAATACGTGCGAATCTATCTATATTTTACCAATCTTTATATCTCGTTTATATTATGTTTTAATGATATGGCTCTTTAAATTAAATATTTGATGACAGTTTAAAAGATTAATGGCCCTCATATTTCAACACCTACGATAACTTAGCCGCTAAATGCGACAATAAGCATTCAAATAGCTGGATAACGTTGTAATTTATTTTTACCTTTTTATTGGCAGTCGTCCAGTTTGTACATGGCTACCGACAATCGTAGAGCGTGGTACGAGGTACACAAAAAAAAAACAAGCAATAACTCCAATCAGATCGACAAGGTCGCATGGTAGGGAAGCCGAAAATTTTTAACGAAAACACTTTCCATTAGTTAGTTCAAGACAGAATAAATAAAGCAATAAGTAATCTTCTACACCGTTCTAACTTCCCGCGTTACACTGCTGTTGTTTTTTTGTTTTAAATTGTTTTCTTTGTAAGTTATCGAGTCATGAAAGTTAAGGAGGGCGTTATTCGGCGCCGTTATTTTCTATATTCAATATTAGCGCCGGGCGGCAGCGAGCTGAGACGCAGATAAGGGGGGCATTAGCTCAGTAGGTACGGGGAAAGGGCTAAATTTGTGGCCGACGAGGGGTCATTAACTGACAATCTCTTTAAATCACTTGTGGATCCTCCCTGTGGACTTGGCCGGGCTTATTACGTAGGGTGCGCAAGGGAGACTAGGAGGGTATTAAGAAATTTGAGCCGCTCTCCTTAAATATGTATACCTGAGGATGCCTGCATAACATTACAAATCTGCAGATATTGTTTTGATTTACGGATGTTAACAGGTTTTTATATATTCAAAAATGTTTTAAGATGTGAGATTACTCACTAATTATTTGTACTATAGTTATTTAAATGTTCACACAGTAAAAATGAGGAAAAGAGTACAATGAATAAAAATGAGCCCATTGGTAGTGAATATACAAAAGTTCGAGGTGGCTTCAGAACGGAAAGGAAAACATTAAAGCATTATTTACATTAAAATTGTTGTATATAAATGAATACAAATCGTCTAGGTACAGTTGAACAATTTAAATGATCACAATAGTATCTTTTCTATATTTTTAGCTCCAACTCCATTATTGAGTCCGTTCTATCCTCGACCCGCGAGAATACTAATTGCCTAATTTAGATTTTAAAACAACCAACGAGCATCCGAGTTCCGCTGATCGATCCCGGACCCCCCGGTTCCGGTCGCATCAGCTCCGGACCGTTTTTAAAATCCTCGCTTAAAATTGTCCAGTGTAAAAGACCTTCTATCTTATAACCGTATGTAAAGTTCCGATACGAAGCTATGTCGGATATGTATTACGAAGGTTCTAGTTATACTGGCTGCTTTATTTGCAGCAGGTAGAATAGCTAATTGTGTATTCTTTCCTCGCTCGGAGTGTCCTTAATCCGCCCTTTTTGTTCCACCACCCTTTTCCATCCTCTTTACCGCGCCCCAACTAGGTGGAAAGTTTTAACTAAGCGAAGCGTTAATTTAAATTAAAAATGTGAAAACAATCTCATTATTATATAACTCTATATCTCTATATCTCTCTATATATGTCTATTACAAGTTAACAAACTACAATAATGTACACAGAAATACGCACTCACAAGATTAAAAACCATTAATAAAATATTCAACCAAGTACCTACTACTTTTATTCGTAAAATTATTCGGAAATATAGGAACTTTGCGATTGAAACTTGTTCGAACATTTCAATGGAAACTCGTTCAATAAAACGTCACTGTATCTTACTAGCTTATATTAATACACATAAAGGCGCATTACATATTAATGTTTATTCGCTTCAAGTCAGTGACAAATCTTAAAATAAACATTAAACGTTGTACAAATGTTTAAGGTCAGGAAATTATTCGAGACGATAAATCGCTCGACGCAAATCGAGGGGGCGAAGATTTCGTCAAGTACCTGCCGCAATGGGCGACTGAGGCGCTGCCGAAACTGTTTACAGTGGTTCGTCGTTGCGAGCGGGAGATAACCGCGCTTCAATGCTAAACAAAATTAACAAGCGCATTACAGTATTTAACGTAAAACAAAATCGCTTTTTGTTAAGATTAACTACACCATTACGTTCTTTGTAATTTTCATTTGTTCATGTCATATAATATAAATAACTTGAAAAAATAAACTGTGACCGATTTTCGATCTGATATCCCTTATTTACTTAAGTGTAATGTCCAAATCGAAATAAGCCGCTTCACGAATTTTCCTTCATCTTAATTTCAAATGAAAGTTAACAATAGTAATTCATTTCGTTATGTGTACGTACAGCGAACGATACAGGTCTCAGTAACGTTGCCCGCGGTAGTGAGAAGAAAATTGCCCAACGAAAATTTACATTTTTATTGAAATTTCCACTCTCGGCCGCAGATAAAACTATGTCTCTAAATACATACCTTGAACCTCGCACGAGCTCCTCAAGTGCCCCTGTGTTTACATTGGACGGTGTGGGAGACTGCCGTGTTAGTTTTAACTCTTTCCAAATTTATCGATGAACACATCATTAATATAAATTATTGTCCGCACTGACGAACATTCGACAAATTTATAAATGGAAGTTTAATTTCACTATGTAGACAACAACACTAAGCCTACGTATTAATATTTAATATACATCTGAATTTATTAATTGGATTAGTATTTTAGAAGCAATTTTTAGTTTTTTAATCTTAGTTGTCGATAATATCCGTAAACCCCATCTCTAGTCCAACACCAGACGGCGCTATACAAACGTACCGATGTAGCAGTTTGACTCTAGGGAAGGGATCATAATAGGAAATTTTCCCGGGCGTGTATGCGTGCAGTATCCGATACCCTTTTTACTTGTATTGTTTTTATTTTCCAAACTTAATGAAAGAACTTGTCTCGCCTATATTGCGATTTCAATTCTCCTCGTGTTTCGTTCACATGTGCTTCGATATTCTGTGTAACTTATATCTTTTAGTGAGATAATGAAATGTCCTCATCTTTCCTAAATACGAAATTAGTTTAAGATGGTGATACGTTGCTGGAATGGAGTTATTAAAGTCACTGCGAATCTTAATATTAATAAAAAAATATTTGTATTACATTATGTACTATTAATTATGATAATTATTTACCACATAAATTCAACTAAATTAACCTAACTTTTTATTTTCTTAAAGTATTAATTATTGTGAAAGGCAGTGGGGAAGAAGTTGATATTGAACTTGTTTGTAGTTGTTATTGAACGTGAACCAACGGGACCTGAGGAAACGATTCGAGGTTTTGTTGACTCGTGTTAACGTCATTTTTACGACTTCTCATATTGGATAACGTACCTCAATAAAATCAGAGCCTATACAAAATTTATGTTCAAAGAACTAGGACACGAAAAATGAACTTTTTGTTCATCAGTTGTAAATGTCTCCGCAAATTGACCATAAATTTCTGCTCTATTAAAATTTATTGTCCTCAAAACGTTTATTGTTACATTACGTAACTCGGTAACCCTTCCAGTCATAAAACAATGCAGCGCTACGAATCATGCGAAAAAAAAACCTTCGTCGCGTATTACCTCTACTTAAGGGTCATAATCCCGCGACATGATCGACTCGATTTTATGGCACGGGGGTAGTGTTTTACGATCTCTTATCGAATCGAATTTTTAGTGCTTACTGGCGAACGTGTAGTTTTTATACAAAGCACCACTTTAAATTAAAGAAACGATCCGATAGAATCGACATTTGTTTTAATTACTTACTGTAACACAATAATGTATGTAATTAACATCCAATTCATTAAAAAAAAAGATTATTCGGTTGTCCAAAATTCAAAACAACTGCATTCCGTTGATTACTGTCACTTTTTGAAGCGTTACATTTAAATACAATGAAAGCATCTGCTGTAATTCTTATGAATCGATTACATAAAAAGCCGTACTATAAATCTGATTAATACAATTGCTACGTTAACACTCTTTAAATACATTTAAAACAGTTAACATGATATACATAAAGTATGTATGTATCTCAAAGGGTCATGTCTACAACAACAATGTAACAACAAACTCGAGCCCTCGCCATGAGCTGTTCAGACGCCCGCACAAACCTTTCTCTTTATACGATAAAGCAAACACCGCTTGCTGAAGATAAAGAGGAGAAATCGACCGCAACTATATAAAGGTTTGCGGCGATAAAAATACCATGTTTATTTGCACGTCTTACATCAGTTTGCACGTCGAGCGAAACAGGCTCACCCCGTCTTGTTCGGAAACACAAAAACATCCCTTTACGTGTATTGCATATGATTGAATTTCATCTGTCAATCCAGTGTTCATAGGATCATTTTGAAGCTGTCGCTCACTCTTACTACAACACCGTCTGATCAGAAATTCGGATCCCTATCTGAATTTTTTTACCTAAAAAGTGATTTAAAAAGTACGTGAAAGATTACCACGGCGTTTGTTAGTGCGGCAGGTGGCGGCCGTTATTTCTCAACGTGAAAAGGATTGAACTTGGATGTTTCAAAATATGCAGGTCTATTTATAAGCGAGCGCATCACTGGCTGCTTTTGTTTACGTTTTTTAATTGTTTGAGTACGAAGATTAAGGCATTTATTTTTTTTTAATCGTTTTTGTTTACTCTCCCTAATGGATGACTATTTTTATATTCTCTGATGAATTGAGTTTAGTATTGAATATTTGTAGACTTTTACGTATCCTGAATGGTAGTCACGACACTTTAACACGTTAAGTTCTACGTATAAAGTTACAGAGTTTACTATTACATTTGATTTTATAAAATTACCTTTTATTTACATTTTGTTGTTTTCTTTTCAGGTCTTAATGCGAATTGGAAAGAGACGCATGTAAGGGACCGTGCCGATGTTCGCAATGTCGCATATTTCAGGCTCGGTACGGCAACAGTCAGAGAGCTTGAGATTTTCTATTAATTGCTGTTTTTATTGCATCGAAATAAAGTCAAAGCAAAATGCGGCTTCCAATCTGCGCTGTGGTATTTTTACATTTCCATGTTTTATTTGTAGAACCATGTAAGCGTATTCGTATAATAAATGTCGAAAGTTTCACAATACTTTAACGCTTCAGCCCACACGTTAACAAAAATAACACGAGATTTATTTAAATGTTAAAGAAGCAATTTATTGATTCATGTCTTAACAACATAACTGCCTTTATGTCACGGTAATACACAGTCATTTATTTTTATTAAACTAATAAAAGTCAATGAAACTTTTATAAAGGACAATTGAACGGAATGCGAAATGTATGCTAATGCCGCAATCGGCCGGCTATAATTGCCTAAACTTCCTCTCACAGGGGCCCTCGATCATATATATAGACGTTAACTCCCAACTTCGAGTTGTCAAGCTTCATAAGAAATTCGAATAAAGGACGGTATGAAAAATTCAATAGGTCGACGGCCAAGAAGTCGCGGGGACAAAAGTGAAAAAAAAAAACAATTACGTAGATTTAATCAGTATGCTGAGAGCGACGTGTCTGTCCGCAGCTGGGATATTTGGCAACCGGACAACTGCCATGTAGGAACCAATGCAATGTAAATCCGTCGCTGCAGCGATGTCGCTCGCCTCGAGCCACCGTAATTATTATCATTACGCAAGTGAACGACGAATATATGGTTATACGTTTGAAGTATTCCTGTGAGATACGCACCTGCACTTATGGACACATGAAAGCTCTAATCAATTTATTTCGGCGGACGACTTCGAGGACATCAATTGCAACGTCTCGATCGTACTTAACGACATATAAACGACGCTGCAAACCTAAAATAAATCATCCGAACGACTCCTTAAATTTATTCATAAATCGACGTCACTACCAACAAAGTGTAATCAGCGCAATCGAGAGTATCGTCCATTGACTCTATTCGTATAAATAACCTCATTACATTCCGTGCAAGTGGCAACTCGGTCAAATACCTGCGTTTTAAATCAGGCTCGATGTATTCGGGAGCGATTTGATCGCAAAACATGACCGCCTTTGTTGGCGTTAATAAATTATTTAGCAGTACGTCGGATCATTTGTAAGTTGATTCGAGAATCAATTTCAGTTGAAACTCTATTTGTATAGCGGCTGTAAGCGTATCTCGACTAGTTAACCTAAATTTTGCACTGTTTTCTTAAATTAAGTATAATAGTTTGGTGTTATTATTTTGAGAGAATATTGTACGTCGTCCAAACTATCAGGTGAAATCAAGCCATACCGAATTAACAATCTTCTAGAATTAAAAAAAAAACGTTGGGTCTCGACTAGAATGTGCTAAAATAATAAAAAAAACATCGATAACAAAGTCTTTAACACGTAGCCTAACGATACCGAAACGTCAAAATAATTAGATAGAAATCTAAGTAAAGTTCTCTTACATTATGTGATAATGACATGAACAGACAACACATAATTATTTAAGAAAAAACAATATTAACAGACAATACTATCTTCATTTATTTTTCTCGAAACAATTTAATTAACATGCGAGTACTACAATGTAATTACGGCTCTATCCATTAGGAATGGCAACACTGCAGTTCAATTTAATTTAATCTATGAACGTACTTTACAAATGATCAGCGAATTTTCAGAATGCCAACACTGTAAAATGCTGATGAAATTGTCCATCGGATTATCCGTAATAAGATTATATTCTAACTGTTAATTTATTCGGGCCATCGTTTAGTTTGAGAAAACAAAGAAAATATTACATTTAAAAGTCAATGCAGACGAACATTCAATTACGGACCGAGTGTGTTTTAACATTATTTTTCTTTATGTAGCAAACGTCAGGCCGCCGCCCACCATATACCAATTACTGTTCACGTTATAATGTACTTATCTATTTACCTCTCACTTTTAAATTGAAAAAAAAAGACCTTCATTTTATGAAGTAAACAAAATATCAGCATATTCAACAATTTGATGTACAATTGATACAAAATTCATATACATATGTATAAGTGTATACTGTATTTTTAATAGTTACTGCATATAATGTAACCCAGTGGTGAGAACCGAAAACAAAGTTATATAACTCGAACAAACAGAGAATAAATAGATTCTCTGATGACTATCGCTCGCAGTCATTGCTACGTGACTTGACGGTTCTCAAGGCTAGACGCTAAGTAAGCAACCTACATATCTCCACGTTCGCCGACCCCACAAGGACGGAATCCGTCATCCGCCGGGTCAAGGCCGCGACAACTCATGTCATACAAACGTCACAGTATCTGCATCTGCGATCGTCTACTTTGATACGGGCGCTGCATTCGCGCGCGACTTTGTGCCTTGTCACCGCGCGATAGGGAGCTCGGAAGTCGGCCCGAGTAAAAATAGTAGGTGCAATGACCCCGATACACAGCAGTATGCTATAGCGCACTCAGATACCGCTTTCCTTGGCTGATTTTAGATGTCGATAAATTCGTGGCGCTTTCGATTTTCCAACCATTCATACGATAGGCAAACATATGCTGACATTATCTTGCACTTAATGGACTCGGGGCTTTATATCATACCAACTTCACAAATTTTTTATCACAATATCTTAGGAACTAACAGCAGCACTGTTTACATTTCTAAGGTAGCCATACCACAATTCTTTCCTCGAAACCTAAATACAAGTAATGTATGTAACCCTAGATTTATCTATTCGCATGTGGAACAAAAGCCGATTGTTTCTTGATCAGTTAAGTTTCCTAAATTGACTAAAATCAGTTTTAATAATAGAATATAATTCTCGCGTTTATGGACAGCATGTAATTAAGACAAAATGATGAGTTCTTGATATACAAAAAGGGATATCATTTTTAGTTAACTTGATCAAAATTTTAATTAGAAAGAAACTGAAAGCGACAAGACTTATTTTTTTTAACTACAATTACTTCTTACTCACTTAATTAACTTTCGTATAACATATTTAAGCAATGTTTTAACAGTATAGCTGGTTTATGTAAATAATCTGAGAATTAGAAAGCGAAGAATTAACATGTTATATCTATATAGGTGAGTGGGCGAACTCGATAACTAATCGATTGTTTAAACTTGGAGCAGGTAGCCAGTATCGGGGCTTCCCGAAATCGACAGCGGTCATCATAAATTTGCGATTTTAAAATTAAAAAAAATTAATAACATACGTAACTAATCTGTGAAGCAATTACATAAATAAGCAACACAACAGATGCGCTCTACCCTCGTCCCTTACACAATTTATATAATAATAAATTATAGAGAGAAAAGTTATGAAATTACTGTCGGCACTACAAAGTGATATTCAGTTGTTAGGCACAAGGTGGTCTTTAATTATTTAAGATAGAACTTCATTAGGCGGGTCCGACTATCTGATACCATTTGAAATATTATTATAAAGCTTTCTTTGTATAACTTCTTCGTGATCGCGACCTGAATAATACATTATTCTTCGAGACCCATTAACTTGCTGTCACACTGAAGAAAAATAAAGCTAGTAATTGAATTTAAATTAACAATCAGTACATTTATTATTGTTGCATTTACAAGTGTCAATAAGTTAAAAAAAAAACGTAAATAATTTATCTCGTATAGATAGATAATCATCTTACAAAGTTCGTCTTGACTGTACCTTATCTCTCCTTCCAATAAAATGCATAAACCCCGTTCATTATCAGTAGCCGCTATCGACTACTCTATTATCTCAATACCAGAAAATTCAAGTTGACGTTTTAATTAGTTCAGCTTAAAATTACAAAGGAATTGGTTAAGCCTTTTCTTTTTACTTTATTGTGACTATGTTATTTTAGATCGTCGGTGGCGCAGTGGTAAGCGAATCAAAATCTACAAGATCAGGTTCTATCCCGTCATATACCAATATGTTTTTTCGAATTCCATTTATGCATTTATCGAATCTTTTTACGGTGAAGGAAAACATTGTGATGTAACCTGCACATATTGGCGAATAAATTGAAAGACATGTGTGAAGTCAACCAAACCGTACTGGGACAACGTGGTTGAATGTGACCTAGTCACCATTTCATAATAATGTAATTTTAATTAACTTAAAAATACTAACCTATCCGTATAAGCGTTTCATAACGCGAAGTAATGCTGCCATTGATTTAAATAAACAGAAAGAAACCTTCATAAGGAATTAACAGTTATACACAACGATGTAAACTTGACAAATTCCAGTAATTTTAAACGGAAAATGTATAAATATTTGTGCGCAAACGAGACGAGTAAAGCGAAAAGTTCGAGATTCTACAACATAATGACAAAAACAGTTAAAAACATATGGCGGTAGAGCGTGAGATGGGAAAATTCCATTTGAGAAACTGTTAAAAATTATTTTGACGCCATTCTACTAAAAATACTTGTATATTTTATAACATATGTATTTCGATCTACAACTCTTAGAGGCCTTTAAGGCTACAGACAAATATGAGACGAACGCAGCTGATTCTAGGAGAGAGCAATATTTCATATACAGTGAATGATTGCCGTAATTTAGTAAATAATTAATTTTTACAAATATAAATATCAGAAGTAAATCTAGAGTCTAAATACATTATTATGTATGTGGTTTACTTTTATTTATTCAGCGCTTAAAGCTTAACATGACGTGGGCCTTTACAAAACAAAATACTCGAACGTTAGTACGCAGCTCTTGGTACGAGCAATAGGCCGCCGGTCAAGTAATTGACGGTCACAAAAAGTATAACCACTGTAAATTCTTATAATATATGCCTTGGTGTGGATAAGCATTATTTTTTATAAAAGTAATGCAGGTGCGAAATATACTGATAGACACATTTTTGTTTATTGATTTTTTATATCCTTTGATAAATTATTAATTTGCTTAATATTAAAGTAACACGTTTCGTTTCAATTTGGTTGTAAAGAATAATATTAAAAATACAAGTTTAAAAACATTGAGAGAAATAATAACAAAATTAAAGAAGAATAAATTCACGTTTTTTAATTTCAAGCATCCATAGCAAGTTATCTATCTCGGTGCATTCTTAATGCTCCCCTTGCTCGACAAGGGTGCATTCGAAATGTTCTAAACCTATAATTCTTAGCACAAGAATGCGGGCCGACAAGCTTTGACACATGAACTGCGTTAGAATATTCTATTTTCCAACCTTAAATACCTTATACAGTGGAAATAAGGTTTACAATAGCTTAATTCTGTGGAAGGAAAAGTTTGTAAATTTGTAGTAATGGTGGACCGTCATGGCGCTTGTGACGTCATTCGGCCAATGAGCGCGAGGAGCGACGCGGGCGCGACGGCAGCGCCACAAAATGGCCGCCGTCGGCCGATTGCCGCCGCCTTAACAGTTTAGGCCTAAATGCCAACAAGTTTTTTTATTATTTTTATTCAATATAAATGGTTAATTTAACTTATAATTTTTTATTAGCTTAGAATTTTAATTATGTGACTTTTATAACTATTTTTGTCAGTAAATTGTTGTAAATTCAGTGTCTTTAAATGATGCCGCTTTTCCGTATTTTGGTAAGTTTATTTACTATCCTATCCTTAAGTAACAGTAGAAAATTTTGAAAAGATTTCATTTTAATTAAATCCAATTTTTAAGTCTTTGTATTGGAACTAGTTACTTGTTTATTTCCAATAAGACAATGTTTTTAAATCCTCCATCTTCTCTTTAGATATTAATTTATTTTAATATTTTTAAGTCTACCACTGTTTTTATTAACGTAAATAAAATTCTATTTTTGCAATTAAAAATACATGCACGTGTTTTACGAGTTTTTTTCTCATTTCTATTATTATCTAATTAATTATTACTAGCTAATACTAAATAATAGTTTTCTTCCAATCTATCTCTACTTTAGTAAAAAAACAAAAAGCAATGAAGAAAGCATGACATTAAATACGGTACTGTTTTAATTTTCAATTGTTTCCTTAGTTTTAGTAAGCATTTATATTTATAAACATTTTATTATTATTGCCATACCCAGAGCAATTTAATAAAGTCTTCGTTTACACTTTTTTTTTATTAAATATTTACTTTTGTACTTTCTGAGTGACCAAATAAAAACAATTAATGTGTAGGTATATTAGAAATATATGCCTTAAGAAAAGGAAGTGAAATTTTTACGTCCCAGCCACATAACAATCCGATGTTCTAACTACTGAGATATTCTACCGTATACCAATGTGATTCACCAACGATAAATGCTTAGAGAATATTAATCCTGAACTCGGTCCCTTGTAAGGAGTAATACGATTCAATTGTTTAAAGATAATTTCGATTTATACTCCGGTATCGATGTCTGTACCGACGTAATTCACTGGCAGAATTATTGCCCGTGCTCTGGCAATTAAATGGCGTGAATTTATAGCTCGCCGCCCGCGCGCCAACAAAGTCGAGATCAAAGGCGTCCCTTCGTAAGTGCAGCGAAAATTTCTAATGCATTAATGTTAGATTTAACTCGATATTGGACTTGGTTATTATGTATATATTACTTTTTGTATATAAAAGGAATAATCCGAGTAGCTTTGTTATATATTTAGTGATACGCCGAATTGAGGCAATTTTAATAATAAAAGTTCGACTTAGATTGAAGCAGTTTGCTGTGAATGTTTTATTAGTAATTTACGCAAAAAAACTAAAAACGTGAGAATTCCTTAACCTACTAAAAATTGTCGTTTATTCAGGATTTATTTAGATTTACATTTTCTAGTAGATTGTATCAATTTCAAAGTGTACTACAAATTATGTTGTCATCGTTTCTAAACTTTACTTATCTTAACATATTATTTATATTAATTAGTTTAATATTTAATAATCATAAATTATCGAGTGATTCACTGAGATTGTGTGTAATTATTACAAAAAAATATACACTTATATTTGATTTATTTATTAATACCATATATGGGATAGCCTATATTTTTTCGAAACGTTACTACGTTATTTGGCGACTTACGATGTTCTAAGTCAATTGTTTTTCTAGACTTTTAGTCTGCATATAACTTATATTTATGTACCAAATATCACGTTCTATAAAGATGAGAGCAGTATAATTTATTATAAGCAATATACGTTATTTTTTTTAATACAAAACTTCTTGTACATTATTTACCTAGTTTTCGATAGATTTATTAGTACTTAATGTGAATGAAATATTATTTATTTCATATTTATCATTACGTTGTTCTCTGACTTAGCGAGACTTAAAGATAAAGCTGCATGAGTTAATTTAGACCAAACGTTAAAGCAATTACGATGAATGTCAAGCTTGTTATTGCTGTAATCTGTATTATCTAAAGTGGTGTGTGAGAATCAATATACACTGCTGTACAACCGAGTTACACACTAACGCACATAATACACGCACACATGCAAGCAGTTAATGCTATGAATACGTATAGAACGTTTATAATGTTGGTACACTGTAATTGCGCCCATCTCTCGCACACAGCTATCTTCCGACACACACACATGTCATCTACACCTGCTTGCGTGTGTGTGCCGTTGTTAAACACGAATTTGCAAGTAAATCATCTTTTTTTTTGTTACAGCACAATGCCGGGGGCTGCAGTTAGTTCCACCCTATTTTTTGCGGCATCCCCACCATGGGGCTCCGGGTGTTCTGTCGACCGCTCTTTGAATTGTCTGACGACCTTTTAAAGCACTGCTAGTTAGATTCTGTGTTTGGTAAGCGGCGGTAAGGTTATTAAGATTATGAAAGGTTTGTGATAATGGTGATTTTATGTTAAAATATTGCTTATTAGTGTGTGACTTTCAGTTTACAATTATAATTAATTTAGCGACACATTTGATGTCTTCAGCTTTATGTGAAGATATTAGGATAGGCAGAAAGATGCATCATGTTTGTCTAGTCTACGACGGTGCACAGATCAACGATCGACTGAGTCCTAAAATGTTCAGCAGTGGCCAGAGATGATGACGTCATCAAATATAACTCAAATAATATTTCTTATAGACAATTTGCTTTTAAAATAAACTGTTATAATGGGTTAGGGCTTTTGCTGCTATTTGAATACCAGTAGAATTATCTTTATAATAATCCATAACGTGATAGATGGTAAGCGTGTATGTACATTGTTGTGTATGTATATATACATTGGTTAGGGTTAAAAATAAATTGTTACTCGAAATAATAAGATTACTTATTCCAGTACACGTCAGAATAACAGACACTTTATATAAAACATACTCGTTTGTCAAGTGCGGTGTCCGGGTTGGGCTTCCTATAGCTTGTGTCGTTTACATTATTGTATTGCATCGCGGAACACTGTGTTGATGTCCGGTAAACGACTATACGTCAGTTTCGTAAGATGTAGGTGTAGTGTAGCCCTGCTAATGAGATAAATTATTTAAATTAAAAATATATCATGATATATACTGCAAGCTAAAACATGTGAACAAAAAACATATAAAATAGACACTTCTCTTCCTCAGTAAATTAGCAAGGTCAAGCAAATCCAGAACTATTGGACAAAATAATAAATAATTAATATTTGTTTAAAAAAAAAAATTATTTCCAGATCATTTATCATTCTTAATTTTTTTTATAACATTTTAACTTATATGTTAGTACTCGAATGTAACAAGAAATTGAATATTGTGACAAAAAGTAAACATAACCTAGTCGTAATGTTCCTGCAAGTGCGGAGCGGGGATACGGTTAACGACTTTGAGCATCCGCCTTGAATAAAACAACGGCAGCTCGCTGCTCCACCTGTGCCCGGCACCCGGTGCCCGGCGCCCGCCGCCCGCCGCCCGCCGCCCGCTTGCCGCATCGCACACTATTTGCTAAATTAAACTCTACATCTCTATAAAGCCTACATTCTTTTTAGCCCATATTAGCGTATCTCAAAAGGTATCAATGAAATTAATGAAAATTTAATTTTACTCATAAGTTCACTATTAACCAGTATACCGTAAGCCTGCTAACATTTATTTTAAAACATTATTTCACGCTCTTGTGTGAAAATATTGTATTATTACCGGCTTTAAAATTCTTACAAAAGAAACATGAGACTGCTCTAGGATGCAATTAAATTGTTACATTATATACTTAGGAAGATGTTTAATAAATAATTCAAATAAAAAACATGATGGACGAGTGACTTAGAATCGGTAGTTTACAAAAGTACAGATTTCACTTTACATCCAGCAAATCACAACAAACATAGTCATAACACGGTGACAACATTTACCTTAAACAAGTAACACTATGCAATATATGTCCTCTCTTCATGTCTTGTTAAACAATTTACATGTAAAGAATGAAACTTTTTACAATATGCAAAAAAAAAACACTAAGAAAATCAGAAACCAAACTTTGTTACCCAATACGAATTGCTATTATTTTTTTTTATTCACCAAATATACCTTAATAACATGGAATGTAATTAACACTAATTTCATTTATACGTAAATCATGTACAAAGCAACTTTCGCGTTTTTATTACGCACGTAATTAATGTAGTTTATAGTTTAATGGTTGTTTTAACTCATTTGGAAGTTCAATTTGCTTCTTTACGAAGTTCAATTGTTCATTAAAATGATTAATGTTTTATTAAATGACCTTGTTATTAAACACGATATAACATATCTATGAAAAGGGTAAAATGGGTGATATTTTAAATCAATTGTACTGCAGATATGAATTTGTACATTTGCCAACTTAGTATGGAAACAGGGATCAAATATTAAATCATGTATAGAGTCATTTTCATATGATTTTTAGTCAGTTTTCAGTTACTTAAATTCAATTTTTATTAATTTACATTACGAGTATGCTCAACAATAACTTTAATATTAATATAATACTGGTGCAAGTTCTCACTTCTTCAAGATAATTCCACGTTTACAAGTATTTCGTCTGTTTGTCTCTCGCATTTCTTATCGTTATTAGATTAATTTTACTTTGTAAAATATCTAAGTAAATGTCAAATAAACAAAAGAAGTAAGTATTTAAACAGCGTAGGTGTCACATGCAAGATTGAAAATTTGTATTTAGAACACCATACGTGCTGTGACTTTTGTTATAAAGGTGCCACAAAGAGCGTTTTATAGACTCGAAAACTCAATTTAGACAAGATACTCAAATAAATATACAAATGCATTCGCTTGCCTTAAGGAATCTAGTAGAAAAGGGCGTCCTAAGCAAACTATCAAAAAACATTACGGGGTGCAAATAACAACGATCATGGCGTATGTAATGAAAATCTTGGATCGGGATTAGTCCGGTGGTTTTGCGCGCGCCGGGTGCGCGAGGGCGGCGGCAATCGATGGCGGGCCGGGAGCGCGCCCCGACGCCAGACGCACAGACGCCCGGAGACGCCGCGCCCGAACACACGCGCCGCACTCGCCAACCAATGTTTACTTCGCGCTCGAACAGCTGACCGGTAAGTCACGTGCTCCTCGCTGCCCGCCGCCCGCGACACGCGGCCGCGACCGCCGTGCGACTGGTCGCGTCGCGTCGCGTTCCCTATACTACCGCATAAATCAACCCCCGCGCTCTTTCTATTATTCCTTTCAAAGTTGAATTCTTTGCTTATCTTTAGTGTCGTCTCTTTTGAAATTTATACTTTACACAAAAGCGTCGCGAACAAAAGCCACTACGGACGAATGCCTCGTCTCGTCCTGCAGGTAGTAAACGCTTTGCTACCGGTCCACGGTATTGCGAATATAATTTTTGCAAACCAATCCTGTCTTTTTGCACGTCCCTCGAAATGCTATTGGCTCCGGGATAACAATGGAGGCCATTGTTTAAGTATATTTTAAAATGCTTTAAAACATTGTCCTAAAAATTTTCTTATTTATTTATGTCCTGTTCTAAAATTTTCCCTGCGCCAACGTAGGCGGTGGGGATGGCTCATGTGATAGCAGTGTACCCTTTTTGTTTCCAAAACCCCGGCGTGTTGTAAATCGAATGTTTTATTTTATAGATGGTGGTGGCGGAGAGACGACGCGGCCCCGAGCGCAGGTTTATAACATTTAGCTTTTAAAATATTGTCGGCAACTTAAGAGAGAAAACGTGTAACTTTGTGCTTAATACTTTCTATTATTTACTTGTACGTTTTTAGAAGAAATAATTTTATGATACATTGTTAACAATTTCTGTCATATTGTTCTTGTCTGTGATCCATTCCAGCTGCCAGATGAATTTTCAGAAGAGAAGAGAAGATTATGCGTCGCCTTCTGTACGTATACTGAATGTATCCTGAGTGCTTCATTCTTTCCGGTATACCTTCAGTATACGTAACAGAAGATGACACTGCTCATCAGTCGCCGAGAAGACTTCTTCGTTTTCTTGAATTGCTTCTTATTGTACCTTCTATGTGACTGTACGTGTATAAATCTCAGTAAAATATCTTTTTGATTACAGGATAAAATAGTTAAAACACTTTTTTAAACAAAGAAATTACAATTGTTTGACGACGTGTTTTAAGTATTTTATGTCAATAATTATGATCATTTCAGATTACATATTTGATGTATAACATGTTTTAAAATAACTTACTTTTACATGTTGTGTAAACAAATAACAGTTTTTTTTTAAATAAATAAACAGTATTTCAAATGTAACTTGTTTTAATGAACCAATGAAAACATTTACACTGCCTACCCCGTACACTATCATAATACATTGAAAAAAAAAACAACCCGCTTTTCCTCAATTTAAAACAAAATTAACACTTACATTGCCAATTAAAGTTTGGTTGTTATCACAAAATTAAATTATAAAACAACAGCTTTACAAAACTGGTTTACAAACAAAAGGGCATAACGAACAAAGCGATGGCTAATAAAGTTACACCATTATATTTCTGTTAAAATGCATTACAAGATTATGCTTTACAATTTGGACAATTTTATTAAACGTTCTTACATCTATTTTTTTAATACAATATTTTATACATATAAGAACACTTGTGATACATCAAAGACGTGAGGTTACACACTGTTAGTAATAAATTGTGGAAACAAAAATACATTACGTTCTTAGTTAGTTTAGCAAACTCATTCCTTACATGACGGTCTACAATAAATATAAATACTTACAAGTCGACGTTACTTGCGTAGTAGAATTAGTAAAGTTTTTAGCACTTGATATTGTGATAAGGCGATGATTTCATTTCGATATTTTCTTTATGACTTAACAAAAAAAAAACGGAGAATTTGAACGTTTTCTTTGGTATGTTATTAAATAAATAATAAATGCTATTTATAAAATTGCATGAAGTCACAGTAAATCTCGAAACATACATAAAGACAAACATTAGCGGGAAGAGGAGGGGGGGGAGGTTAGTTATTAGTGTGCTGACTTATTATTAGTGGGACTTATCAACTTAATTTACATGTATTTTCGTAGTGTTGACTTTAATTGATGTTAATTTAATACTTAAACAATTTCGCAGCATTATTAATTATTAATTATAAGCAGTGACAGCTTAACGCTTCCGGGCTTCTGAATTACAACCAAGACTATCTGAGGTCTCGGCTTCGAATTCCAGCGAAGACCATTTCGAACGAGTTCATTATTATTCCGATTCATATCTCTAAAAATATTAAATACCAAAATTATTGTAATATTGTTAGAGGCCCATTAAAACCTCTGAGATATTTGCAAAAATCTAAACTGTTTGTATTATGTAGGATTGTAATATTTTTTCTTACTTATAAAAATAAGATTTGTGCTTGTTTGGATAAAAGAAAACATTTTTTTTTAATTCATTCTTAACCAATTCTAGCTGCCTAAGATTATGACAATAATCAGGAGGTATCTTGTCTAATTCAAAGCTCGGATTCCGTTCGAAGTCATGTAATTATTTGACGTTTAAATATTCTATAGTAACTCTATAATTGTAATAATAATGTAAAGTGATTTTAATAGAAAAAATAATAAAGCCATCATTTATTGTGATATTAGGACTCTATTATTACGGTAGAACTAACATTGTCCTGGTGCATTGTTTTAGAGATTTGGCAACCTTAGCATAGTATATGAGGATGGCCACTGATTGGCTTGAAATGACTAGAAATTTCACATCACGCTGTCATTATCTCAATAGACTCTCCCATATCTTTTGAAGATCCACCCAAACCAGAAAAGGACTACAATCAGCGTGTCTACTATATTGAACCTTACAAGAAAGCAAGTGTCTGTCTCGACCCGGCGCCAACGTCGCTTCCTGAGCCGAGTCGATAACTTTTTACGATTACGATTGCCTGTTGTTCGTGTAAAACAAGTTTTTCAGTTGCCACTGCTGATATGAATACGACCTGCTAATACACTGGCTTCTGCAAGTTTTAAAGGTTAACTAAAAGTCAATTCCTAAATCATTTACATTTTGATTAGTACCTATAGAACTTCTCAGAGAAAATTGACATGTAACAATTAGTACTACTATTATAATATGCAGATGTCAGTTTCGAGATTCTTTTTTTTTAAGTTTAGAAATTGGTACAACAAGTAAAATCATAAAGAAATTGCCGTAAAAACATTTTAATTGCTTTATTCAACACTTTAACATATTTTAAAAACAGCGCCATCTGTTAACATATTCATGTACTTTTATGTGCAAAAGAGTACAATGCTACAAAGTTTGAATCTTTAATTTGTTAAATTTTTTAACCGTATAATATAGTGAATTTATAATAAAATGAAATATCCCGCCATGCGTCAAATCTTTCCATTGGCAGCAGGAAGTTAAAATATAAATTGAACTTGAAGTTTTAAAACATTCTTCGTAATATACCTACGTTTTTTTCGGTTTTTATAAAAAAAAAAAACTATTTACTTGTACATCTATGATAATTTTTTTCACACGTATTTACTTTGAATTTGGGTTTAAAGTGTATTTAAAATTGAATTTATAGAAGGATACCTTAAAATACTTTAAAACAATGTATTCTATAGCTGTACATTAATTTTATTATAGAATTGAAAAGCATGTAGTGAGATGAAAACATCGTGTGTATTGAGTTAAACATGGCACCACGAAAAAGGTCACCTTAAAAAAGTCCTTACAAAAGAACATTGTTTTAAAAGAGAAAGTTAATAAAAATCTTCCGGGTTCGAGGTGGCCAGGAAGAATTGGAATTGTAACAAAAAAGAGAAAGCTAGGTGAGTTAAAGGACAATATTTGTGTAATGGACCAATGAGGGAGTTGAAAACTGACTTTCTAATTTTATTTTGCAATTGGTGAAGTACTTCCTTGTTCATTTGTTCAGTAGCTTTTGGAGGTGACTTGTCTATGGATTTAGTTTAGTCTTATTAAGAAAAATAAAAAGTGTATTGCAGTTATGCTCCAAAGTGTTGGTGATGTAGAAGCCTATACGTTAGGAATCAAGAAGTCTTGCAGCTCTACAGCTTTCTGAAGAACTTTTACGTGTTCATTTTTAATAAGTTACTTACGTAAGTCTTTTTTTGTTCAAAGAAAAAATTATTCGTTGTTTTAACATAGACAGAAATTTACGATTATTTTTTTTTTCATATGTACAATGAATAGTGATTAAGCTAATCGGAAATGCATATATTTAAATTTATTTATGCTGAAAAAGAATTTATAAAATTCACTTTATAATCCTGAAATAAATATTTCAAAGTTATTTAACCGATTCTATTTATTTTTTTTTAAAGTCAATTAATAATTCTTATATGATAAAATATTTCCAACAAGACGTGTCCAGAATCCTGCTACGAGGCGTCCCTGCTGTCCCTACTCGCCTGGCAATCAGCCATCGTTGTCCGAAAGATCGTACAAATCCGGATTTGGCGTCTGTCTGGCTAAAGAGTAAGCGAGATAGATATATCTCTAGGCGTGCGACTGCGAGGGCTCGGTATCGAGCGGTCGGTTGCCATGGCAACAGACAATGGTTTTTGGGTGCATAATGTTTTAGGCTGCGTCGGGCCCGCGCCGGGGCGGGGGGAGGACGGAGTTAAAGAACGGCAGCCATCTTTAAATTTATTCCAGTTCTGCCGGAGTCCTTCTATCCGGGATTACAGTTTTCGTGCTCTTTTATATTTGTTGGTTTATTCGATTAAGAAAACTATAGTAATTTTATATTACGATATGCCTACATTTTATATAGTAATGTTACTGTTTATATTATATTTAAAAATCAAATTAGTTTCATACATAATTTATTTAAATAATACGTGAAATTAAACGTTGATCGATGGAGTATATTTGAATGTTTATGCAGGGGTCCTGTATAAGATATATTCACATTACTCAAGCAAACAGCCGAGTAAACAAAGACTCAAGTGATCATAAAACATTAAGTTTATTGAGCATATAAGATAGCTTTATCTGCATTTTTACCTCGTGGGCACCGGCGAGGGCCTCGCAGCGGTCGACGTCCAAAGAGGGCTCCCTCGTAAAGCCTCCGATTAACGACGTGCCTCCGACCTCTTGGCTCGATTAAGCGATATTCGACAGGCTGCCTGCCCTTTACATATTTCAGGCGACACTGCGTGTATTAATAAATAGCTTCATATATTTACCAATTTTAATTAAAAATTAATACGTTGTTAAAAAAGATAAATACATAAAAAAAATAATCGAACCTCACTCATTATTTGCATTTATTTTTTGATACCAACGAAATTTACAACATTTGTATGTTATCCAACTGATAGGTAAAATAAGCCATAAATATATTTTATAAAGCTTTGATTCACGGGAGTTAAATTCTCTGTACAAAGCAGTCTGTGCCGTACTTGATTGGATCTCAATATAATATTAGCTAGTGATTTTACAACTAGCTTTAGTTAATTTAAAATAAAATAAGTTCAATTTACACAATATACTACAAGATAAGAAATTATTCACATTAGTTTTAAGTACCTTTTAATTCTTTTAAAAGCAGAAATTAAAATAAAAATTACATTTCTAAGTTTACAATTAAATTCGTGATGTGGAACTATCCTTGCCTTTTGTCTTTTAACAGTTGCGTGTAAAAAAATAAAAGCTACGAATGACCTAGACGACACGTAAGTCGTTTGAAATGTAACACGTTGCTCACCCCTTTCATAGTCGCCTCGTAATATTTCTTCGAAGCAATTTAAACATATTACATGACACATTTAGGCGTATCTCGTACAGATAGTGAGTCGTAAAATAAAAACTCGAGTGTCGGGGAAATGCAGGGCGGTGCACGGGGCGCCTAGCTGCCGGGACACACTACAACATTTATTTAAAAAATATTCAGATGTTATAACGTTAACAAAAGCATTTCAATAAAATCAAAGTCTCGTTAAGAACGGAATTAATGAAGCAAAAAATTTTGGTACTTCATTAATGTAATAAAATTGTGGTATAATATTAAATAACTTTATTGCGTGATAGTACATATAGTATAAGTGAATAAATCTTTATAATCATAGTGTAAGCTTGTGAATAGAAATGTTTCGTTATTTATCAACAGTCGAGTGTGCGTCAGGTCTGAGCTGTCTAGACGAGGTTCTCGGTTCGGTATTCGGTCAAAGGCCCGGACGAAAGGTCGAACAGAAATCGAAAAAAAAAACATACAGTTTGGTCGCAGCAATAGATTATTTTCTCTTCATTTTATAAAGAAATTCTTATAAGTCAGCTCTCTAAGCTAGTCTGTGAATTATACTTAAGGAGGATTTTAGTCGAGTTTTAAATCTTCACAAATAGATAGAAATGACACATCGAGATATTTTACAAAAAATGTTGCAAATAATTCACGATTTAGTATTCACATTTATAAATGAAAAATAACGTTTTCCATATAATGTTTATAATTGAAATTTATGTTCTTAATTGTTATTTCCATCGTCAAAACATATTTATAACATTTGCTTCGATTAACCTTTGCGTTCTTGTGACTTATGACAGCAAACGAAACTAAACTACGAACAGTCGCTAACTAACCATAGTAAGGTGCCCTTAGAATGAATGACCGTTTCCTTTACTTTATTTCTCTTTCATATACACCATCTCGTTTGACTTTTTGAAGTCACTAACACTAAAACGACCGCATGCTTTTCACTACAAACATGCTACGATATTTCTAGACGGCGTTGACACAATTTGTAAAGTTTTGTCTCAGTGCACGTAAATAAAAATCTATGTAGGCGTAATTTATTCAGAGTGGGGAGTGACAGTTCCTTGTACGACCCCAACTTGGAAATATGTCGGAGATAATATCATTGTAACGGATCAGTTGGCGACACCTGATGCCCGCCATACTTTTCTTTCAACGAGGGGTCGCATTTCTTTTCTTTTCTATAATTTGAGACGATTATGTAAATTTGATATTGGAAACAGTATAAAGAATAAATTATTTTAAAAAAGCGTATATCAATATAATGCGTAGTATATCAATGACAAATATGTATATAATATATAAAATATGAAAGAAATTGTGTTTTAAAAATAAAATAACTAAATTTCGTAAGATTTATCTATTTCTTAGATACTATACGATTTGATTGTATGGATTTTAAGTTTTATTTTACAATTTGACACAATATTTATTACTTTAAAAAATACTTAAGAGCATAACTTTATTTGTGATCACCACTAACTTTGTCTATTAAGTATAATTACATGTAATTTAACTGGGTCAAGTAACATGACATGAGATAGCAAAGTAATCAACCGCCTTAGACTCTAATGGGGAAAGTTTTATCCATTGTTCTGTGTCGAAGAGAATTGGGTGAAACTAAAAAGCGGGTTATAAAAGATCCGACCCGACCCGTACCCACCTAGCTACGTATCCGTTCCCTCGCTTGGATCTAAGCGAAAAACTTCGCTCGTTTTTAAAATGTAGAAAAATCCTGCCTTTTCCCGCTTTCTTAAAAAAAGAATACTTTGTAATTGAAAGAAAAATTTGCTATCTAAAATTTTAGTCAATAATTACGATGCTTTTTATTTCTTAATTAAAATTTTTGTTTGAATTTCTTGATTTAATTTACAGTAGTCCTTTAAAAATTTACATGTTTATATGATTAAGAATAGGATTACGCAGAATTAAGTCAACACCTTCATTAGATATTGAATGATAAGACCAAATGTCAAAGTTATCAAGGCAGATATTTTAACATGTTCCAAGGCCAATCGCTATGGGAACGTTCTGATTTATTGAATTTACGTCTACGTTCAACGTATATCCATTATATTTAAAAAAATACCAAATTATTAACAAAGTTATTTACTTAATTTATGTTGTATTTCATTGACGTTAATGTATTCATACGTAGGTTAACTTAACCTTAAAAATTCTTCTGCATTCACGTTACATCATACCTTATTTGCGTATTCTCAAATCGTTATAGGAACTTACAGTTTAGTGCGAGATCGTGCAGTTGTATTTGAGATGATAATAGAGATATTTTTGATATTGTTTCGTGAAAAAATTGTGTAGGTTGCAGATAAAAATCAACATGTAAAGACAATCTCCAATATCAAATAATATTAATTTTAAATATTAAAACAGACAACATAAATTATATAATATTAGAACATATTAAAATTCGTCGGTGTTTTGTTTTTCGCTGTTTAAATTTGTGCTACTGGTAACTACTGAATTTGACTTTGCGTTTGTTTGGTATGTTTATAAAAATATGTAATATAAAAATTGAATTCCATTTATGAAACTCGTAGGAAAAATTGAACTAATTCGTAATTTAAGTTTTTGCTAGCATACAACGAGAGGCGGGTAGAATAACAAGCGTACTCAACCCTAAATCCACAGAGAAATGGGCCGTAATTATGTTAATCTCAAAATAAAGTTATGCCTCCGCACTTGTAAGGGACCAGGACCGACCCTCGCCTTGAAACGTCCCGAACATTTCCTTCCATAATATAATACGTACACTCGTGTTTGTAAGTGTCGACTATCTTTCTGTATTTATGTAATATTTCATCAATTATCAACCAACAACAAGCTGACAGTGTAATAAATGGTTCATTTATTTCAATATTTTACGACCACTGTCGTGTCCGTCAGTTGTAAATTTACGCCAATGTTATTTAATTAGATACAGGTCGTTAGACTGGGGTATGACGGACAATATTTATTAAAATAAGTTTTAATCATACAGTCATAAGTCATTAATTAATTTAATACATAATAATATAATCTATGATAAGGAATAACATTAATTTATAAATATTACGCATCACGAACCAATCATTTATTTTTTATAACAGTATAGTAAGTTATCGGACGAATTTATAAAAAGTAAAATTTAATACAAGACACTGGTTTTAGCTTATATTTGTTAAAATTAATTACTACTATTAAACACAAGTCCAAGTATTATAAAAAACTAATGTCATTTTATTATTCGATTGTCTTGAATATCTTTTAAATATTTGATCTCCTTCCGATGTTTTTTTATGATAGGAGAAACGATACTTTTGCAAAACTAAAATGATACGATTGTATTACCCAGTTGCGTGTGAACGTCCATAACCATATAATCCAGTACCCGATGATGCCTTTTATATGCTCGATAATATTTAAACAGCCGAAGCCCGATACACTACTGAAGTGATAAGCGAGCGTATACTAAATTTACAATCATATATAATATAACTTTAATTTAATATATACTATTTATAATTTAAAGACCTTTATATGGTATGCCTAGTTTCGTGACGAAGTAGTTTTAATTTCCCTGAGAACGAATACAAAGTGTTTTTAATTTGGATTCATTTATACGTGATCAGATTTTTATAAAAAAAGTAAGTCGGTTTAAAATGAAGATCAAAGAAAGGTCGGTCTATTGTCCGAGGACGCTATATCATCTGTTTATATTGCTTTATCCGTAAGTTATGGACATTATGCGTCTAATATTGAGATGGTGCGGTCCCAAATTTTGCTTCATAGAGAATAAAGAGGCGTTCGTACCGAATTTATCTATATATGGAAATGAAACGTTGTAAAATTAGATGTTGCTTCAAATAACTTTTATTTCAAAATATCGACGCTTCTAGTTTTCACAATTCATTCGATTACAATAATATTATAAAGCTTCATACGTGTCAAATGTTCGTCGACAAGTACGATTTCCGCGAATAAAATTTCAGTTAATTGCGTCCGCTATCTCGAAGTTGAATGTGTATAAAAAGCAAGCTTCGCTTTAATTCACGTCCTGCGGCGTTATAAGGTAATGCCTTAATGTCTGTATCAAAGGAATTAATTTCAGATACATCGTACAATTTACTTTATTTATTTCTTGACTTTCAGGAAAGTCGACTTGAAAATGTTTCCTTGATGTCTACACGTCCGTAATCAATTTAAGGATAACGATGTTAATTACTAAATTTAATTCTTGTAAAGGAAACAAAAGAATGTCTTTTTTATATTTTGTTAAATTACTCATCAACCTCTAAGATTTTATACAAAGTGCTTCTTTCCAATGTTTTCTTTTTTATTTACTATATTGTACAAATCTACACTAACACACAGAACTGTTACAGTTTTTTTTTCTTTGAATTGTTCCAAAATAAATCTTGCCAGTAATAATTTAAACGTCTTTGCAAGCAATAGATACGTGAACAATTCATTATTGTTATTAGCCAGTGTTATATTCTAAATTCAAACGTGCGCTCGTATAGATGGTTATGCAATGATATAGTCATGTATTTCCCATTCTAAGTGCAAATGGCACCGGACCCGCGTGCGCTGCATGCTGAGTGAGGCGATGCAGACTGTAGAGGTCGCGCCAGACGCATCCGCTGCATAGTCACGTCCCCGACATTCTCCATTCACTGCCACTTTTGTAAATTATCTATTCAAGTAATTTCTAATACAATAGATTGCTATCTTAAATAACATTTTACACGTTCTATAATTTTATTTCAAATAATCGGTACTTATAGCAATAAATAAACGTTTATATTGTTTTTATTATAAAAATTGTTTTTATAATAAAAACAATATAAACGTTTTATGTTTATCAGGCTGTTAATAAAACTGTCTAATACAATTCATAAAAAAATTAAGAAGAAATTAATAAAATGAACGGTGCCATTAAGGTAAAAATATTTTTATGAGTCCCTCCGTTTCATTAAGTTGCATATTTATTGTTTGAATTATAGTATAATTATATGTAATAAATAGCTTCTACTTACACAAAGGTTAAAATAATAATGCTTTACACACGTACATCTGGTTATTGTAACAAAAGGAAGAGATGGACAACACGGATAAGGGCTATCATCGCAAACGTCGCGGCGACCCACACGAACGAATTAGTTGCGTTTTCACGTGAGGCCCCAACGTGCGGTAAGCGTCGTGTGGGGGCTGGAGGACGGTTAAATCACTTGCACAAGTAATATTAGAGTATGTTTTGTAAAAATTAATAAGTTATAACGTTACTATACACTTATTATCATCAGAATTTATTCCGGTTATGTTGTGATGTAACATAATTGATTATTACGAGTAACTCTGTAAAAAACGTAAAACAAGGTTATAAATAAGTGAAAATAACTTCCTAAAGGGTTTCCAAGAAGCGTCGGGCGTCTTCGTCGCCTATGGTTATTCAACTACTAATTAAGCGAGGCAATTGTGATGTCCCACTTCTGATATGTTTGGTGATGGAAAGATAACATAGAGGTGGGGTGTATTACACACTAGTATCACGTAGACGGGTATCAATATTGGTTGAATTTAACAAAGATTATTATAACTTAGTTGAATTTCTGACTAGGTTTGGTTACATTCTACTTATATTCAACCTTAAACTTTCTGGTGGGAAAACAGTTGAATCCATAACGAGAATAGTTTACTTTTTATATAGTTATGTGTTAAATATTAAAGTTAGTTTTACGTTTAATTCTAGTGTCGGCACTTAAGAACTAACACATTTACTAAACTTAACGTTTTATATCAAACTGGACTGTACCATGAGATTACTACAAAAGAAAACTTTCCGACTTTAATAAAAAAAAATACTAAAGGTTCCGACAACAGTAGTAGAATAACACTTTAAATTCTAGTAAAACCTATAAAAAGTTTAACTGTTTTCTACTTATCCAAAAAATCGTGTAAACTCACCATAGCCGTAGTGGCTGCAAGTAAAATATGCCTAACATTTCTCGTAAGCGTTGACCCAGAATAATACATACTTAAACACAGATGAATTTATTCCCGACACTTTCATTTTTCTTTTTTTTTATTTCTTTGCGCTTCTCGACATGCCTATGTGGAGACTAAACTGTTAATTTAAATACAGTCCAATTTAAAGTTGAATCATTAAATTATCAAGTGCGAAAATGAGAATGAAATTTCGTTTCAAGTAAATGTTTAATAAGATATTATTTTTAACTTTTATATATCTAGAATTGCTACGAAGTCGTGCGTAGGCCGAAAATAAATCGTCGGCGTATTAAAAAAAAAAAAACGGTCTCCGACAAAGTCAAGGCCCGTTGATCTCGCTCAATTTTCGTCCTCCAAGTCCGTAAATATTTCGACAATGGTGATACGATCAAAGTTGTGCGTTAACACCATTTAAATAAAGTTCATTTTACAATATTGCCAATTGTTTCCTTTGATTTTTTGGAATCGTAACGTAAGCAAGAAGTCCCGCAGCAAGGCCCGATGACAGCGCGACCGCAAGAATCTCGACGTGGAATAATCGCTACACGTTTTATTGGTCGTAATTGTTGTCATAAAATGGTAACAAAGGTTTATTTTTACGTTCGACACGAGAGGCGTGTTTATCATCCCATAGTAGATGCCCATAAGGAGTTAATTATACAAGACAATTACTGTGGGAATTTGGTTTTATTACTTTTTAATTGTTTCGAAGGTAGTTCGTATGTGTCTCGATTTTATTACCACTTTTAAAAGTGACCTGACTAACTTGTCGATCGTAAAACAAACACCTTTTTATTTTATTATATCAAAATATATTAGGCAATTGTGATAAGTGCTGAGCTTTTGAAATGCGGCCGTACAACTTAGAAGCATATGCTTAAATTTTTTGTAGTATAACATGTAGATTACGACCACAAAACTATTTAAAATTCTGATAGACATACAAATAAACAAGTACATATATTTTCTCTGCTTGTGACAGTCTTTTTTCATTTCTTGCAAGCTGAACAATCTTTGTTCAACTACATTTTTAACTACAGATCAATTATGGTTAACACATCTTTCCATTGTCTATGAATGTAGTTGTGCTTACAACATATATTTAAAACAATACAATTCAAGGAACGGATGAAGTGAATAAATAAGCATATATAATTAAAATCAAAGGGAGCTGTTTTCGCCAGTTCCCATCTTCCAAAGGTCCTACAATGTTGCGCTTCGTTATAATGTACCGAGGACGGAATTAAACAGTTCTAATCAAAATTCTATTATGAACCTTCCGTGTGCTTCCCAGAACGCTCGCCTGAGTCCACTACTAATGATATTCAATAGGTTCCCACTAGGCGTATGCGTGGGCATTCGGTATTTATGAGTACACATGGTAGGGGTACGATCGTAGTAGGCGTAGTCCCGGCCCCGGGCGCCGACTGACTCACACGCCGCGATTGTTCAACACTAAATGTCGATGGAATCGGTAACTCAAGTATTTTATGGCCGACTTCGATAATATACGGGGCGTTGCGTAATTCTACTTGAGCTTCGCCCTAAGCGGACGTTAACGCAAATAATGAACGTTGATGTTTTTAAATTTAATACAATAATACAGTTGCTTATATTAATTATAATGTTTTCAAGCATATTTTTAACTTTGTTTGAGAATAAAGAAAGTACTTTTTATAATGTATAGTATGTATTCTGATATTAAGTTTCTATAATGTTGAGGTTACTATCAAATCGTATTTTTTTTTGTAAAAACACGATGTTAAATATACTAAGAAATACGAGGAATGTAGGAGTTTCATATTAAGTGTAATATACATAGATCGAGCGACGGCAGACGACCTACAGTCAAAGTCACCTTCTCTCGATTCAGGATGCGTTGACCTGAGTCTGCGAATTACGTCTTATTAGATCAATCTGCTTAATTTAGAACACTGATTTATAATATTTTTGTCTTCATACGACCTCTAGCTCAATAACAGATAATAACCGAGCATTTGAAAATTTCGTATTGCTTCTTGTTTGCTCTGTCAGATTAAGTGATGCATAAAGATGTGAAATGAAGTCCGAAAGTAACTCGGTGTTTGTTAAACAAATCTGTTACAAATTTTATTCATCTTAGACTCTATTAACGTTCAACGGTAGGAATATCGTTGTGGCGGCAATCAAACAAAATCCCACTTAAAACCATATAAAAACACTAACGATAACAAAATACTTTAGCAAAGTTAAGACGATTCATTGATTTGTTGGTGCCATTAAAAGATTTCGCCGTAACCGTAAATATTTCTAGCCGTTAAATCCAGCACCGCGGACGACTTGACACTTTTTTTTTTACACTATAAACAATTCTGTGCGCTCGTTAAAAAGAAAGATGAGCACTAAATGCTTCTGTTTATGGTCAGTAAAATCGTCGGCGTGGCGAGCGGCAGCCGACACCTGGTAAACACGCACTTACAATAGTTCAAATGTCGTCGAAATCGTATACAAAGACATTAGCAATGATTACGTTTTATGACCTACAATGATAGACAACTATTAGTAATTTAAAAGTGTTAAATTTTTTATTTCTTTCGTTTATTTTTATTTTTAATATTAGCTTTATTAATTAACAAATACTTATATGAAATTATATCTTCGAAACGTTGAAACCTAATATAGAGAATTATTGACATATAAAACATTTAAATTTCATTGAAATGGTTCGTTATTTGATATTTATCATCGTCATGTTATGTTAATGTTTTAGTTTAGAATGTGACCATAACTTAGTATAACTTATTATCTCTTTCAAGTTTCTTAATTAATATGTTACAAAGGTAACATAAACGTTGAAACGCTTCCTAATCTAATAACATAATAGGTTGCCAGGACATATATTACATGATGAATATTAATTAATAATTATCTCGTAGAATAAGCAATGAAGTATGTTAACTTTAAATATATAATTTTACGTTCACTTCGTAATCGTCACTTAAGCACTTCAAGCATTGCAAAAGCCAGAAATTTACAATCTAAAAATACCTAACCCGAGCAACAAAAGTGCACCGGGTGACTTTAGTATGGACAAAATTGCCCAGTGTTATCATTTACAATACGAAATGACATTTCTAAAAAGGACTCTCAATTAGACACACACTAGTATGAAACACTCCATTTACAGATCAATAAATATATGGAAAGGCCATTATTATACTAATTTACATTAGCAGTACGCATTTTGTAATGTTGCGGGTTAAATAAAAGTTTGACTCATGTGTTACTTTACCAACTTGACTATCTACTTAAACGTAGTTCGCTTAAAAGTGCGTTTTATTTACTACTGAAATACATTTTATTAATACGTGAATGAAACGTGACTGAAGCGAGGCGCAGGTAGAGAGTTAGGTCCTATAAATAGGTAAACAGCGTAAATAGAAACGGTTGTATCGGCTCCTACCTCGCTGCTAATCGATAATCCATTCCTACGTAACATCCGACGCAAATCCGTTTACTTTCAATGTAAATACAACTCTAAACCTTTTCAATAAAGCTCAAATTCTAATAAATTATATTCACGGAATGTTTGTTCAAGATCCCAAACAGCAGCATACATAGTGAAGGAATTGCGTGTACGTGTGCCCGGCTAGTTAAAAGTTAAATACCAACATGTCGGACGTTCTTTAATCAATGTAATGGAAATGTCGAACTTGTAGGGTCCCGTGTAATTTCTTACGTAACCAATACAGCTACGTACCATCTTTTTGGTAAATGAACGCATCTAATGAATTAAACATCACAATGGATCAAATGATTAATTAACAGAATTACAAATGTTGGAGATTGCATTAAAGAGTCGGCTCTAATAGAAGTAATAATTAAGACTTTGTTTTTAACAAAGGCGCAGAAGTAAGCCTTAAATTTAAAACGCTAATCTTACACATTATCACTAAAAGACATTCTAACAGACTTATTAGGCTTATTACTTATTATATGTCTGTCTGCTAGTAAAATAAAAAGCCGCCCTTTCTAAATAACCACTAATAATACAAGACATAGTAAGTATGTGTAAATAGTAACAATATATTATCTACTCACTCCTCAAAACAGAGTTCAAGAAAATTTGTTGTTTTCCGCCTTTCGTCTCGAGTATTTATTTCGACATTGTGTTAGGTAAATTTTGTGTTTTCCTCTACAATACATTCTCGACGGCGAAGGGGAAATTTTATGAAGAAAGTTTTGCACCAGCCGAGCGGCAGCCTGATATAAAATCACAAAACTTTTATCTTTTATTTTTTACTTCTATCTTTTTCTCTGATATGAGCTTCTTGGAAATACCATCCATATCTAGATAATTTTTAAATTTAAAAACTTTTAGCTACTAAGAAATAAGTGGACAAATGTACTGCAAAATACTGAAATAGTTCGTAAACTAGGGTTGATATGTTTTTAATACAGCTTTAGAGCGTTTCGTAATTGCAACTCTCATTATAATAATGACAAAACTTGGCCGTTTTATGTAAAAATATATAGTTTTCATTATTTAGCAGAGTTAAAGATGCATAAAAGGGAATTACAATACTTTTACGATTAAACTTTATAGCATTTTTATGTTTTACCAATTGCCATCGGTTGACAATTCGAAACGTGTAAATTATAGCGAAATATGTGTGTTAAGACTCCGAAGCTATTAATATGCAAATTGAAAGTTAATTTACTATATAATATCGTGACTATAGGAGGTCCCGGCGAGCGCGGCTCCTACCGCGGCCAGCCTTGAGTACTCCGACCAAACCGGATTCTTGCCGTAAATCATCCTTAGCATTTATAATACCTACACTCATTTAATGTGTGTTATAAAATTAATCCACAATTACAAACCTACTAATATTATGTTTCATAGTCAAAAAACATGATATTCTATAATTAATAGTATTTTTTTATATTATGTAATACGTCAAACAAGCGCGCGAATCGCTTAGTGACTATCGCTACGCGTCAACATCCGCAATAATAAAATGAATATTTAGATGGATTTTCACGATATTTGAAAAAGAATTGTAAACAAAGTAAAAAGAGGAAAAAAAGGTGGCAGACTTAAGGATGCACGAGTAACGCTTCCCTGAGCAAACCAGTCAAGTTATATAATACTACGGCTGTTTCTTACTTATTTTTTTAGCAATTCTAGGAATACGAAAATCTAAATAAGGTTACAAAGAAAACGTTATTCTTAGTTGTTATTGTTTTCTTATATTTCGTTTAAATCTACGATATAATGAGACAGGGTATCAGCATGCAGATTAGGCAATCGTCAGATTTATTCGAGCGATCAAAGTCCAATATCGAGCTGGAAGTGTACGATTCGGGCGAAATTAAATCATTAGTAGCACCTGCGCTCCACGCTGGAGCTTCCTAACTTAATTAGTTCGGCACCGACCCGAAATTAGCTCGCGTATGTACTCGTATTATAATCTTTGGTATTTGCAAAAGTGTTTTGAATTTTCGTTAAAAAAAAAAATAATTTGACGGCCGAGTTGAGCCCGAGCGGCAATATCTCACACGAAACCTGGTTAATTCGTCCGGGGGTGTAATTCATTACGGACTCGTATAATCGAGCGATTGGATACACGTGTCGACGTGGCTTTGCCTTTTTATTTATTACACCCCACATTTTTCCGACCCCGGATTTTCTTAAAAATATTTATCCAATATACACAATCGGTGCCGTCTCATCATTTATGAAAAATCGTTTCTCTTTACAGAGTCCTCTATAAAAAGCTCATTCCAAATTAAAATTAAGGTCTAGCGTAACAAAAGAAAAGAAACTTGTATTTTCACGTAGATATTTGCAGGAAAACCGGCTCTGTGACTTTGGCAAACGGTACAATATCGTCTGAAGGTGGGCGGAGTTACGTCCAAACTTGTTAGTGCGCTTGTCAAAATAACTGGTTGCTTTTCAAGATCCATTTGTGCGGCGAGCTACACTAGCATTGAATTATAGGATGTTAAAAGAACAACAAAACACGTGGATATTTGAGCGCGTTAGATGGAGCGTTAATAGAAGCAATATATACGTAGGCCGGATTTGCGTAATAAATTGATAATAATTCCACATCCGTATACTATCGAAAACTATGTAAAACCACGCCCAGAATAAATATATTTGTTTCCTATTTATCACACCTTCGCAATACTGAACTACAAGAAATCTACATTTAATGTTTCGGTATTGTCCGGTCTATATCATTTATTTTTTTAAAGATTCACTGAATCGAATTAAATTATATCTTATATATTATTTAAATGATGTTAGAAGTAAATAATTTTTACCAAACGTTTTATACATAACATTTATAATTAAAACTAAGGAAATAAATATGTAAAATTGATGGCGACAACTTTAATCTTACTTAACGAAGAATAATGACGTGTCTTGCCGTCGACAGTAACAGCTATAAGATTTGCATTTAATTTCTTCTTCGTGTCGCGTGAAGGAAACCTTTAAATTGGTTCTTTATGAACTAGATATGTTACAGGCGACGGCCATGTTGAAATACAGCCTATCGAATGCATCGATGCAGAAAAATAAATAAAACAAATCGGATAAGCGGTGGATATGTTATCTTCTGTTAATATTATACGTATTTTATTTCATTCATAGCAAGGTAGGCGTACGTAAAGGCAAAAAGGATTTATAGTAAAGGTATATATCTAATACTTATGTAAGACGGCTCCATCGGGCGAGTCCATTAACATGGGGCGTTATTAGGCCGTATCTCAGCCGCGGACCACTCCGATAACCCCAACCTTCCATTAAAAGTAACCATAAAATCACATTATTATGTGTTAATAATTTCAAAAGAAAGAACTTCTCGGCTTATGCCCATGACTAATTAAAAACTCGTTGTCATTTTTCGATTAATCTTTTTTTTTTTGTTCGTCTCTAGTGAAAACAATTATTGAAATCAGAAATAAAACTACGTTTTAAGTTGGTGCGGGCCCTCAAAGCTTTCACCGAAACGGTAATCACCGTTTTGCCGTACACGTTACTTCGTTTAAAGTTCGATTCGCGAGATATTTCGAAATATTGAAATGCAATTTAAACTTAATAACTTTTTTTAATCTTTCGATGTCTTGACCCGTTTGTTACTTCTTTAATTGCTTGCAAAGACATTTAGTTTTTTTTTTTTGCAAATTAAAGAAATACTTTTGTGAATTCAAAATTATGTATGCCAATTCAATTATGATCAAGTAATATGTGATGTTTATTTAAGAAACCCAGATGCACCAATTGAAACAAAATGCACGATTCTGATGGTTATTACTTAATAAGAAACGAAATATTAGAATTAATTATTTAAAACCATACAATTTTGAAAAGTGATTACAGTTATAAATTTAATAATGTCTGTACTAAACGAGTATAAATATTTGAACGTTTTATTAGATGCAAATTTTCTCTGTTCTCTTAAACGGGCAACTTCCCGACCCCATATGTAAATTATTGACGCGTTCCCGCCCTACAGCGTTTCAACTACATACGAGAACATTTATTAAGATTGTAGATAAAACTTAAACAATATAACGATTCCTTTTAAGCGCAAGTTTACCTAGTTAATAAGAAATCGATAACCGCTCGTATGTTACACGTTTTCCTCATCGGTTATTTGAATGAACGCACGGTAGGTGCGTCTACTTATCGTTGTTTATCAATGAACAATGCTTTTGTGCACTGGTGAACTGAGCTAACGTATGCAGATGAGACGTCACCAGTTATCTGGATTGTATTAGACGGCACGAGACAGCAGAGCCCGCGCCCGGTCGCCCGTGTCTCATAAAATTAGTTTCTAACTCGCTCGTATACTATCAGATCGATTCCAAGTGAACCTATGCCGACGCGAAGGTTGTATAACTGGATTAAAACAACATGAGATTACGTATCGGCACTTCGTTAACGTAGGAAGAAAAGCAGGGATGTAAACAGTGAGATCGGCTTTCGGGAACACATTTTGTTCCGATCATATTTTGAGGTACGCGCAATTGCTGCCATTTGTGTTATCGGATCGATTAAAAATGAGCTTTATATGCAATTAATAAATTTAAATAAGTTGTTTGAAACATGCTACGCTGCTTTAAGTATGTTTAAAATTCTGATTTTACAGAGATATTTGCATTTTAAAATGTTATTCGACTAACGTTATATGGATATTTGTATTAATGCAATGGTCACTGATTTATTTAAGTTCGGTATCTAAATGAGGCTTTTTCATCCAATTTACTTTAATAAATGGACGATTACTTCGTAATTTTAAGGTAATATGGGGCCAGTAGTGAACACGGGGACAGAGTGAGAGCGCGGCGAGGCGACATTCGTTGGCGGGCGTCTGTTCGGCCTACGGCAGATTAAGCAATCGGAATCCGTCTCCCCATAACAGTCAGAATTCTTATGAAGATTGCTCATTAGTGCTGTGCGAGTATTTTGGCTGATAAACATCGTTTAGCGAAAGCGATACTTGGCTTCTTAAGCTAATGCCGGGTAAGTTATGCCAGCCACAGTCGGTGTTTGCCCACCAATCAAATACTGTATTTTATGAGCGCGCCCCGACGGTAACTTACAACAACGAGCCTCGGCTCTCTTTTAATGAGACAGCATCGTTTTCGTGTCAAATACTACAAGCTTCAATATAAGAAGAACGCTTTTGATTACAGTATCAGTTACTGGCGTAACTTTGTATGTCTAACTAAGATTTTTATAACTACGATTGAAAAGTTTCCTTACATCTATACGATCGATAACCTATCTAGTTACGAATAAAAATACATTTCTTTGATAATGTTCATTTTCATTTTACTTAATCGAAACAAAATTAAAACAATAATATCTTGAAAGTAACAAATTGTCCTAATCTTAAAGTAAACTTGCTACATAAACTCTTCTTAAGTAATTATTATTGCAGCCGGCACTATATTCAGCGTATGCTGGTTTGTAGCAAAATTGAGAGTTATTAACATGAAGCAGGCAGCCATGGTCTGCGTAATCACATTAGCAGAGTGCTTCGGTGCCGCGTTCACTGGACCAGAAAACATGTCGAGATAAATTTAATATTTGCTCTACGTTGCCTTCTATTGTTTTAAAATAGCTTAGCGACATTCTACAACAGAGGGCTTATTGTAATAAATTATTTTACTTATACTAAGTAAGTTTTTAATTACTTTGCTAATTTATTTTCCTAATCATTTTAATACACAACCGGTGAAGTAACTGACTCCAACATAATTTTAGTTAAAATTCAAATCCAAAGAAACAAACTAATTTCTCGACATATTTGAGTTGTGGATTCGACTCAGAGTTGAATCATTTAATTAAGACAAACCCATTTAAGTAATGTTAGAAATCCCACAAGTTTTGTACCGTGTATGACTAGACGTCGCTCAGCAAGCAGACACAAGCTCTATGCGTCGCTGAGTACATAGCCCTAAATCAATTGAAACCCGTTGGGTTATTACAGTGTAATCGAAAACGATGGCCGCGGTCATTTGAGATGCGTTCCAGCACATTCGGAATTACTTATTTGATGTAGTAACCATTTCGTTGGAGCTTAGCAATTGCTTCAATAACTTGATATCGCCTGTCTATTATATACATGTATATTACACTGATCGGATAGCTTTATTCGTGTACCGCTCTACCGATCAAACTTAATTGCATTATTTCTTTACGTCATATGACTTTGTATTAAGTCTATAGAAATGAATTTCAAACGATTGGTAGACCGTAGAGTTTATTCTAAATGTTTTAAATGTATGTAAATTTACCTATTTTGTTTAATAATATTAAGACACGGTTTAATGGCTTATGTGGTGTCAAATGTGTTTAAAATTTGATGATAATTCTCATTCAAATATTCTTAACAAAGAATCAACGTTACTCAAAGATCCACAAACATATTCTCACTTTACTCTGACATTAAATTACTTATTTCAAATCATCCATCTACGTCCAGCAGTGGACTTCATTAGGCTGATAATGATGATGATGATGATGAAATCATCCATCCATACATGATCTGTATACTTACTACCTTTTACTGGTGACTATATCTGCGAGATATAAAAAAAAAACTTACTAGCAAAGTATGATTACAGCCAGTAAACTATCTTTGTGACAAATATCATCCAGATATAATTAATTCTTTTGCAGTAATTTGCCTACAAACCTCCATCCATACATCTTCCAATAAATGTTTTTGGTGCTTTTATTGAACAATTGATGGAAATCGATAATGACGATGTCATTCTTTAAGTATTTTTAGTAAATATACGAAATTCATATTATTACATTGTCCGCACACACAACTGTTTTTAAGGCAATGGAATTTTACAGACGTAACGCCTTTTTTACACAATTTACGTTATTTTTTACCTAATGTTTTCTCCATAATTTGTCATCTAGTTATAAATATGACAATGCGATTATAATCTTAATATCATAATATCCTTTGTTATTAAACGTTTAAAATATATGACATTTTTAATTAATAAACCTTTTATAATTAAGGTATATTATGTTGTAATTCCAAATTTTTACCTTAGAATTCTTTAGATTAGGTAAAAAATTAAAATTCCATTATAGAAGGGAATAGATAATTCATATAATTCATGTGACGTTATAATGCCGTAGGAGCGTGTCTAACATATTCCGTCGAAGAAAATAAATGCATAGAAAAATTCTTTCTTGTTATAGGAAAGGCGGGAGAGGGCCGCGGCCCACGTCGCCTGCCTACATATTTTATTGACCCGGCGCGACGCAAGTGAGATCCAGACGTCGAGACCGATCTGCGGATAAGAGAATGCTTTTATAAAATGAAACTCTTCAAGCATTGCTTCAGCTGTAAATTATTATATCACCATTATGGATCATGATTTATATTACTAAATATCCATATATTTGCAGGGTTTTTTTTTAAGTTTGTAAAATAATCCAAGCAAGACATTGTGAGAAACAATATAAATTTTTTGACGTAACTTGTTTTATGAGAGTGTTCAAGTTTTTTTATTGTGTGTTTCTAAGAAAGCGACTGTATTTGAATTTCGATATCTTTTCGCATACTAAAACACTCACTTTAGTTAAATAATTAAAATATCAAATAAATCACGTCTGATATTTTATCTAATTGATTATTTATTTTCGTTTGTTATGTTAAAATAAATAATTTAAGTAATGTTAATAGATTGAAATACCTGACTTATCTCATATTGACTTGAAATATGTTTAAAACTTTCAAATTTTGCTATTTTATTTAAATCTAAAAATAATAAATCGTTTGCGTGCTTTATAAAAAACGGAAATACGTCTAGATTATATTATAATTTATAAGAAATAATTTAGTTTCACTCCTACCATAGATTAGAGCTACGAAATTGAAATTTCAACTAAGCATTAAATTTAACTTGGTCAATTTCATGACCTTGTAACGGTCTTTTACGAGAATATATGAGAATGTAATTAGAGATTGATTCAAGAAGTATTTGTAAAGATTAGATATTTAGATAGAGAATTTTAATCTTTCGCTTAAGGATAAGGAGACTATAATTTAAATATAACTAATGTCCTCAGATATATCCGCGAGTCACAACGCCGTGTGAGTCCGCACATCCCTGTACTTTACGGCGTATCAGTCGGTGCGGTATTCCCAAACTGCACTTCAGAGCTCCCGACCGCCACCTACCACGGATGTACAAAACATACTATAGATATATACAGCTTGGAAGCCTTCTCATTTCCATTGTATCTAAGTCTGCCTCAAATTTAAAGCGGTATTAAATGTAGCTAATTTAATTTTGAAAGTTAAATTGCAAATGGAACTGTAGACTACTTTAGCTATACATTGTTTATATCATTATATCTTACCTACTAGCTTTATAGTTTGTGTTAGTTAACATCATGGATAATTGCATACACAAATCATTTTTAAAGTTTTCTTTCCCCTTTATATTTCAGCCGGTATTAAAAATAAGACATTAAGAATAAAAAAAAATGGTTGGACAGTTCACGAATTTCAACAAAGATTTGAACTATAAAAACAGTAAAGAAAGGAACGTTACATACAAGCAACATAATACGTATATCAATGAGATGTCTGATACAAAGACAATCGTAGAAAGTGGGTCGTTGCAATGGACCCATTCGCGTCTGCTCGCGTACGTGATTGCGCCCCTTGCCATCCCTTACACATTTGTAAAACAACTGGCAATTTTCCTTCAGGTAAAGACGTATGTCAGTAACAAAGGAAATTGGTATCACTCCTACAATTTAAACGTATCTTGTATAACATGTTGGTAGGTATCTTTACTATGTAGACATTGAACGAACATCTTTATCTAATTGGTCAAAAATTAGTATTAATAAAAGTGTTATGAGCAAAGAAATAATTATGCTTACTGAAAGTTTACTAAGTACTAATAATAGAATTAAATGTTGCAAAATGTATGGACCTATGAAGACAGATATTTTTTTTAATTAAAAAATTAGTACAATCTTTTCTACTTTGAGTTGAAGATAAAAATAATTATGACTGAATAAATAGGTGCTTCGGACTTCGTACGGCAAGTTTACCATAATGTGAAAAAACTGTAAGGTTACTTTTATTTTTAATTTCAATGGTACACGACGATGGCCGTGAGAAAAACATCCGACGAATTAATTTACATAAAGAAATCTTGGTGTTATTTTTGAAAAAGAAACATTATGCCGCCGTTGCCGCAGACTTCAATACGCCACAGTTCACTTGACAAATGGGGGAATTTTGGCGACTGCGCCAAATGTGCCCTTCAATTACCCTTATGTCCTCACTCCGTCATATCTCTTTGTATTTCAGGAGCTTCGAAACGAGAACGAACTTTTTGCAAGACATTTTTTTTTTAATCGAAAAGAATAACGACGACTTCCAATGTGCACGAAAGAAAATTTTTTATACGAAACATGTAATATTTTATAAATAAAAATTTGTTAAAATATTTTTTTTTTATATCAAATTCTCTGAATGTTTTAAATTTACTGGTTCTTTTTCATGTTAAATATATTCATAATAATTTGTTCGGTGTTTTTAAGAACGATGTTTACCCGCACGAGATGCGAGCGGTAACGAAAGAAGGTCTACTGAGAAACTGATAAGAGATTCACTGAATGAAGTGACATTGCTTTAAAAAACACCGAATTTTTACTTTAATCTGACGGTGATAAGCTTATCGTCTGTCATACTCGTATCTACTGCACACAGACATTATCAAACATAACTAATGAAGCTAAAGAAACAGTATTTCCATCTAAATGCATAGTTTTAGTAAATCAAGATATAGTTTTAATACAATTGACCATTATTTCTACATTCATATTGTTTCTAATTATAATAATATTATATGTGGACAAATTTAGATGGATGGATGTTTGTTAGAAGGTGTCTCTAAAACTGATTAATGGATATCGAAGAAATTTGGAATTAACGTAGAACACAATCTGGAAAAACAAATGAGTTACTAATTCTACTTCTTTTTAATTACGAACCGACGGAGCGCGCCACTAGTTTAAAGTAACTTGGACTTATATCATCATCATCATCATCAAGAGCCTTTGTCTGCCCACTGTTGGACATAGGCCTTTCCCAATGCCTTCCACGGTATGCGGTCCTCCGGTTGGACTTATATAGCAAACATAATTTTCATTTTATATAATTGCAATCTTTTCACATAACTATAAAGGTTTCATTAAATTGTTACTTGCTATGACATATTTTGCAAGAGCTGTTCCATTAGTTTCGTATACAATGTACTATTTAATAATAAACATAAATAGGGAGATAGTGTTTTGTTAAATATCTATGTAACGTCAACTATATGTAGATGTACTGTATTATGTATGATGAATAAAAACAATGACTAAATAAAAGCAACAGAACAGCATTATTTGTTTCATTACAACCTTTTTAATTGTTTTAACATTCCCGCAGTTACACATAGATAAAAACTGAAACCTTTTTCGTCAATTGGCACAAAAAAATATAAAAACAACACCTTATATAACCGTCGAGAGATACGTACAGAACATTAAAAAAAAGACTGAGATCTTGTAACATTGTGTTGTCGACAAAAAAAAAATATTTTTACACAACATGCAAGCCCACTCGTATTATATCCACGATTATAAGAATATCACGTGATTGTACTTACTCTTTCAATGGCGTCCCAAGTTCGAGAATCACCGAAATTCGACTTCGAATCGCTCTGTTTACGATTATTACGTACTGTTATGTTAGGTATCTCTTGAATACGAAATTGAGGCCGCGAAACGTTTACGCAGATCACGGAAGAAATTATCCTCTACTGGAAACTCCTCCCTATTTCGAGTGTAATAAGTAATATTTTCCAACTACACTACATCGGAGTCTAATTTAACAAAGATGCTAAGAATAACCCGGGAGTATAGAGCAGGTAGGCGCATAGAGCATTGGAAAACTCGTATTGGAAGTTATTGAAGAATAAACATTAATAACTAGAGTTTAATACTTTACAAAAAGAGAAAACTAAGGTTCACGTTACTGGCTGCTATGTGTTTCTGATGAAACGAAACCATGTATGAGGTTATATTATTAGTAATTTTGAAAGGGATGTTGCATTCTGAAAAAACTGTATTTAACAATACGCAATCATAGGGAGGAAAAGTACATTTTTTATGAAACGTTTTCATTCCTTTACTACGTATAAGATTGAGCAATGATATGAAACATGTCACAAAACAGCCAGTTATTATGGAATAAATTTATTAAAAACCTATGAATAAATAATTAACATATTGCAGTGTCAGTAACGTTAAAATTGATTTATTTTAATTTAATATTTCAATTGTGACGTTATTGAATAATCTAGAACAATATTCTGTTTATTATTTGTAAAAGAAACTTAATTCTTTAGTTGCTAGATTTCTCAAAAAGCCTACATGTTAAATTTATTTTGCAGCGCCATCTAGTATAAAATGCGAGATTTACTTCGTAACGCAGAGCCATCTATGTGCAACTCGTTGCAACTAGTTCATTGATCGGATGTATATCATGGCGCTCTTCACACACGTAGAAATTAAATGAGAAAGACGCTCGGATGCAGGAACTATCTAAATGTGTTCTTTAACAAAGAGAAAGTTGCTGATTGGTGGATACTGCAGAGGAGAAATAAGTTTTACTGTTTGCACCAATAGGAGGTGAGATGTTGCTCAGGAAGAATGCGGCCATGTTAGTTAAGGAGGGGCCTGAGGCGAAACCTCCTTGATATTCCTGACATATGCTATCATTTGAGTTATGGATCATGGCGGAACGCCGCGTGTATTTTAAGAATACTGCTGAGTTTTGCTTTCTCTGATATTCTTCTGCTGAAATACGTTTCCGAACTACTTACTAAGCGTAAGAGAGTTATTTATGATCTACATATATTCCCATAAAGCATTGAATACAAACGAACGAGCCTACGAATGTTTCTACTCAATTTTTATATGTACGCACGTCCGAAAACAAATGGATTCAAGATGAATGACAACCGACTTGTTATCAATACTGTCTACAGTAAATCAATTCAGTGAAAACATCTAAAGATATAATAAAGATTAAGATATTCAATTTTAACACTCGAAGTAATAAAGATGCGGACCTAATTGGCCATAACTAGATTATGTTTGATATTAAAATGATTTAATTCGCCATAAACGTAGGTACGTGTACACATGTTTCACGCCGCACTGATTGTTGACATGAAAGAAGGTCGACCATAAAACAGCGCCGGCAACTATTACGAGCGCATTAAACCACAAAACAAGTCGTTAAAGCAATGAATGAATAATATGATTGGCATACAATATAGGCCATTGAGTGGATTTTACGAAGTGGCACACAACAGGTGCCGGTTTACTGCCGCCACGCGCCTTCCTCCGTCGCCTCGTAAAACTCTAAGGACTTACAATCGTTAATAGATCGGACTCTTCCGTGGACATTTTTTTATTGCATAATAAAATTATGACCTTCACTCTACTTTTCAAATACGACAAAAAAAAAATGATATCTATCTTTGTATCAAAGCTATTTAAAGTTCATTCATCTTTACGCCAATGTTTTACATAATGTAAGATGCACCTAGTTACCTAATACCTACTAACATAAAAACTGAGCATATCGATGTTTGAAATTCAAACTTATGTTTAATAAATTTAGAGTACACTTTTATAAATTAGATTATATAAGAAATTAATAATATAACATTTCAATGTATAATACTTAGGAAGTATTAAGTTAACATAAATATTTTTCATTATATAGACATGCTTATTACTCGTAATTCAGATTTATATAGTAAATAGTCCCAGTGAGTCTGTAATAATTATTCTGGTTACATAAAGATGTTATTTCCAATTAAATCTGCCTGCGTTTAACATGTTCAATAATATATTACATTATTCAGTTAATTATAACATTTAAATATTTCGACGAAGTTTTCTTTACTCAAGACCGTATCCTGAATATGATGTTTAGATAAACATCAACCCGAGCAGTCGCCGGCGGTGTCTCGTTATATTTATTTTCAAGATTTAAAAATAAATATGACGATGAATTACTCTCAGTCAAAACATTGTAAGATATATATGAAAATGTATCTTCTTTGTTCTTGTTCAGTCGTATACAATGACTAACAATCTACCTTATAAATTCAATGTAAAATTATGAAAATAGTTTGTTTTTTCATAAAAGTTTTTCACAGAAAAACACATACGAACCATTTGCTTTCATGCGAATAAAAATGACTGAATTCATTTTGTTTTTCTATATTCTTATTTTAGAAATACCTTAACAATTTTTGCTGTCTAACAATATTAGTTATTCGCTCGTCAAATGTTTTAGTAATTTACGAAACTTTTTTTATTAGAATCATGGTGAATATAAAATAACAAATGTAATAATTTAATGCAAAGGATGTTATTCAATTTAAACTTAACCGATTTCTTAAAATGAAGCAAGTTGTTTTCAAGATATCTACAAAAATACTTTAAAGAGCTGGTTGTATGAAACTGAACGAAAAGTTTTATTATATGTTTTTTTTATATAAAAAGATATGCTAGTTTTACACTAGTACATAATAACATACAAACAGAACCTGCGTAAATTACAAATTTTATTTTTACTTTCTGGCACTCAGCATGATAAGACGTTATTTGTTCTTAGAACATGTAAAATAATTTGCGAGGAACAAGCCGACTAACAGCTTCGTTTTTTTTTAAATGAACAAGGTTAAAAAACAAGACCTAAAGGGTAGGGATTCATTTTATATTCATAATGTTTTTGCTATGTTTTTTTGTATACCTTTTAGTGACTGACCAAGTAATTCTTATATGCATGATATAGGTAAGAACAATCTGAGAATGGCATGGGTAGGTTAGGTATAATGTTTAATAATATACGTGGGTTTTAGTGAATCACGAGATTTTTTTTTAAGAGAAGAGGGTAAACTAGCTGCTGGACCACAGATGCTTGTAACACCAATCCTTTGAACAATCATTAGTATTATTTGCATCAAATATAAATATGTACGATGCGGAAACACACAAAAACAGATTGTGTAACTACAGTACTAATCGATATCTGTGACTCGTTACTCAAATCGATATCAGAACCGCAAACATATCGTAAAGAATGAGCGAGCATTTAATCGATATGTATGAGATCACGCGAGCTCGCTCTTAGCCCTGGCAAGCTTCTATCCGGCAAGTTGTTGATACTTCTGTGACTGGTTACGATCTGTTGATGTATTGAGGAAAGTACAAAATGTACAGTCGAATTCAATAGTGCTTACATATAATTGAATACAATTCTTACTTTATAAGTTTCTAATGCACAAAGTTAGAATTGTAAAAAATAAAACAAGCGTAAACAGGTAAAATGATGTTCTGCTTTAAATGGTTTTAAAAGCGCCAATAGCCTAATGGTTATGGGTACGGACTACCGATCTAGAGGTCGTAAGTTCGAATACCGCCATTCGACTATCGTCGTGGACCATATCCTAACGCAAGCTCAAGCTTACCAGGAATGATCACAAGAAATATTAGTAAATTAAGAAAAACTTACTAATATTTTATGATATAAAAATGGTTAGTATTACATTGATATAATCTTTCATCTACCATAGCATTATTTGGGGCAGTTTATAAATAAACTTGAAACATTGTTTACCTCGACTGTACTTATTCCGTGATCGATTACGAATTCGACTACTTCATGTGTGAAATTAAGACATTTTGTTCTATGATTCAATCAACTGGTTGAATCGAACGTTGCTTTTTAATTTCATGTATGGTTTAGGCGAAAAAAATACTGCTGCTGAATTGATCAATGAACATTTTAATAAATGTAGGTAAATATTATCAAGTGATTACTCATTCATAGCTTACCTGTTATTCATTCATCCAAACTCCTTATGCATCTGTAACAATACGAAAAATAGTTATCACATGAAGAAATTTATGTATGTTTAATTTTTAAGAATGTAATATTAATGTAAACTGATTTTTAATGGGAAAAAAAAATTATCTGTTTTATTATATTGACCTCAGTTAACAACAACCTTAGAAATAATTCCAGATTCTGTAAAGTTAAAGTTTGCCGAATATTAACTAGCATCTTATACATATAACATAAGGAGGACGGAGCGCCTGTGTTGTGCCCCATCTGACCGATATCCGTATCAAAGGCAATATCGTCATTACCCACAATCCG